>LPNX011058979.1:214833-286391 GCA_001517045.1 Pseudotsuga menziesii | reverse complement strand
GCCTCTTTCCTTGGTTCATATGGACTTGCAATATGTAAAAGGGTGACTAAGCCTTGTTGCTAGGCCCTATATTTTGATTTATTACTCATAAAGTCAGGATTAAGGGGGGGTTTTAGAATAATCAAACCCATAGTATTACCCACTTAGAAATTAATTCATTTATTTTTGTCTTATTTTCCTAGTACATGAGTCCCACCATGTGCAAGTTGCTAATTGCCTATCCATAGAGGTCAAAATTGCCATCTTTGACTCATGTAGTGCTTGGGAAAGCCTTGGGAATCAAATATGCTTTATTCCTGGCCTACTAGGTGCCCTTCTGCTTTTTCTGCTTTATTGACTGCTTTTTCAGTGTTTTAAGGCACATAGGAAAGCAAGACTAGGTGAGGTGAACTTGTTTTCTTGCCCTTTCATCCTCCACTCTTTCCTAAATGAAAAAACATGTATGAGCTGCCATTCCACCACTCATTAGCTTTCCCATGTGCCCTTGCCAATTCGTGAGCCTCATGACAGATTTGGGATCAGCTTATTACACCTATGGGGGATTTGCCTATTTTGGATAAGCCTGCTTTATGCTAGTTTTGGATGCCTCCTTATGCATTCGACCTATTGATGTATTCTATATATATATCAACCTATTTTATTATAGGGTTGGCTATTGTACACTGAGTTAATATAATTTTGTGTTACAGCTCCATTTTCAATCTCCATTGTTGACAATTTTGCATGATCAATTGTAATTTGTTGTGAGTAAAATTAATCTATTGCTGGTCAGAATTTCTATAAGTTGTTCAAATTTTAGTCTATATGTCTGTATTTTGGCATCGTTTACTTTCTCATTTCCTTCATAACTGCTTAGTGGTTTATCCCACAGATTCATAGATTCAATATGCATCACCTTAACAAACTCGTCCTCTACAATAATACTCAAGATAGAATTCATTACCTTTGCATTAAAACTAAACTATAGATTATCATCTCTGAAGGATAGCACAACTAGTTTTACATATCCAGTGTCTACTACATCCCAAACATCGTCACCTAAGGACATTATATAGGTTCTTATTCTAACCTTCCAAATGAAAAAAATTGTTCCATTAAACAAAGGAACCTTATTGGATGAATTCCCTTCATAATTTGTCATGTTTAAGCTTATATATCCACCTTTAAATAAAAGGAACCCGCTCTGATACCAATTGTTGAAATTATTCAAATAATCGAGAGGGGGGTGGTGAATCAATTATTTCTAAAGCTTAAACAATTTTCAATTTAAAACATTATTATTGATTACATATTTATAGTTATGATAATGAAGAAGGTATAACAGAAGTAATGATGGTCATCAATCATACACACATGATAGAGACAAACAAGAATGCATCTTTATTTGAGCACCTACTCAAATGAGGATGCAACCTCTATTTACAAATTCCTTCTTGTGGAGAGCACAAACCCTCATGTTTTTTCTAGAACCCACTAAAAATAATATTCTCTAGCTACTAATGAGTGGAAGCACCAAATTCCACTTGTACAGGCTCCAACTTGTACAGAGAAGACAACATGGCTTTTTCCTAGCACCACCTTACAACCCTTGTTCCTTAGATTCAAACATGTTCATTAAAGTATGGAGAAAAATAGATATAACAATGCATACCAACTATGTTGTGACATACTTATGGATTTGCTTATGCACCATGGTTCCCCTCATTGTATCTATTCTAGATATTGTTGAAAGAACTCTTATTCCTCTTTCATTCCACAATCCCCACTTCTACAATGGTCAATTCATCATCTCTCTGCCTCCAGAGAGTGCACAAAAAAAATATTCACTCATATCCCCTTATACTTATCAATATTTAAACCCTTCACCTATTCGTATTCTTGAGTATTCATATTCACAACTGATCATAATTGTTCGATTCCTTATGAAAGATAAGGAGTCCAATCAACATGTAATCATAAGTTTCTGCAACACATCTTTGTAATTTTCTGTTTTTCGGCAAATTAGAGTTTCTGTAGCTTTGGTTTCGTAAGCTCCTCTCCGCAGGAATTTTTTTGCACCATTGATTTCATGCAATCTCTCTACTAACCATTTATCTAAAATAGGACTTAAAAAACACCTACTTCTACATTTCCTTTTCCGTATACTCCTTCCACACTATTGATTTCATGCGGCCTCTCTATGGATCATTGATCTAAAATAGGAATTAACAAACACTTTCTTCTGCACATCATTTTCCGCAAAATCCTTCCACGTCGTTGATTTCTTATGCACCAATTCCCGATCATCGATCTTAGATCAGATGCAGATTGCGGATCCCTAGTTTTCCAAAATTGTTTAAACAAATTCCACACTTTCCTCTTTTCGCCTTTCGCCTTCCACATTCCACAGGTCGGACTCCGAGTTCCGAAAACCCATATACCGTAAGATTCCTTCTGCCTTCCACTGGTAGACATCGGTTTGTGAAAACCCATATTATTTTAGACTTTGGTTTCTCATCTTTTTCATTCTTCCTTTTGCTTTCCTTGTCCTCTTTCCGCCTTCCGTATTCCACTCGACGACTCTGGGTTGTGTAAACCCATGTTATTTTACTTTGATTTCTCATCTTCCACATTGTACCTTCCACTTTTTGCCTTCTTCTTTTCTTCTGAACCATTGATTTCTTCATGGGTTCACACCTGACTGTCGAATCTGTTCATCATATTTTCTTTCATACTTAGGGGGTTTACTCCTGACCATAGGATCTCTGTACAAATCATCGATTCTTCTGAGTCTTGTTCTTATTCGTCTAAGTCCTCTGCTTATTTATATCATATTCTAAGTTTTTCTATCAATCAAAACCATATCAGAATATGATCTATTTTCATATGCATCACAATACCTATCATAATTCCAACACTAGTTTCCCAAGTTACATTTTACCTAAGTAGGTCGACTTGCCAAGGTAAAATTCACAATAATAATTATAGTCATCTTTTCTAGGTTCTATTTACCAGAATTACAATTGAGGCTTTACCTCATGACATTTACATGACCTTTTACATCAGTAACATCTCCCAAATGAGGAATAATAATAATGTGAAGTACATGTAGAATATTCTTTGAAGTTACATTATTGAAACACTATCGCTTAACAAGAACAATATTCTAGTGACACCAACAACAACCGGTGTGGCTTGAAAAAAAACCAAAAGGAAGAGATAGGAGGCATCATCAACATCATATTTTGGAATCTCATCTGGTGCATCTATCGATCATCGAAAGTTTTGAAAATCATCATCATCTTCAGCATGGAGTTGGACTATCAACATCTTCAGTACAGAGATGAAGTATCACAATCAACATATTTAGTATAGAGATGAAGGATTGTCATCAACATATTCAGTATAGAGCTGAAGTATCATCACTAAAATATTCGGTACAGATCTGAAGTATAATCATCAACATTTTTAGTACATAACTGAAGTATCATCATCAGCATATTTAGTACAGAGCTAAAGTATCATCATTTGTAACATGGAACTGGGGCATCATCATCTATAGCATGGAACTGGAACATCATCAGCAACATGGAGCTAAAGCATCATCATCTACAACATGGAACTGGAGCGTCATCTGTAGCATGGGGATGCAGTATCATCATCATCTACTAGAACATCATCATATGCAGCATGGAACTGAATCACCATCTGCATAAAAACTGATACATCACTAGTATCAATAGCACGAGGCTATCTTATCAACATAAAGTTGGAATTAGAACAACAACAACATGCGACATCATCATCAACATCATCTAGGGAAAGTATAAAAAAAACCAAAATAATCATTACTTTCAGAATTACGTGATCATGGACAACATATATGTGGTACTCAGACATTCCTTCCTTTCAGAATTACAGGATCAAGTATTTGTGGAGCTACCAATACTAATCACAACTAACACATACATACATATGACAATACTTGCTTTTAGAATTACGAAATCAAGTCCACTAATGACATCCAGGGTGATCCTTCCTTTTTGAATTACGGGATCAAGTTCACTTACTAACATTCTTGATGATCCTTCTTTTTGAAATTATGGGATCTAGTCACATACTAACATCCTAGACGATCCTTACTTTCAAAATTAAGGGATCAAGTCTGTTGATGTAATTGTAACTTCAGAATGTATTCACTTGTATTTCTTATGTATTCTAACTCGATGTTTATTCCAGGATGTATTTGTAATGTACTTGAGTCATGTCATGCCCCGAGGTTCCTATTGGGAGTTTCTATAATGCAAACAAGTCATGTCAAGTCAAGGTGGGTAACTCTCCTATTGTCTAAGGGTTAAAGTCCCTGCAATTCTGAGGCACTAGGGTTATTAGACTCACCTAGTGAAGTCGGCTCTAGTTGGGTTTATTCAAGTCAAGAATTAGTATAAATAGAGAGCTATCCTCTCTATTTATCACACACTCACTCACACTCAGTTGTAGCACATAGATGAGAAAGAGAAAGACACCAGGGCAAGGAAGAAAGTGGTTACTGCTGTGGGGAGATCATCTTATTGTTTTTGGGTTTCACTTTTGGTGCTAATTCTATCTTTGAGGAAGTTGTAGGGTTTTATCCATTTATGGTTTCCCCAAGGAAAAACACTGCGTTCATTATCTCTTGTGTTTGATTGCTGCACTTGTTGTTCTGTAAGTTAAAGATTCTAATGTTATGCTAGCTTAATATTAAAAATATAACATCGTATCAGAGCTAACCTAAGAAGAAGACACTGTGCAGCTGTGAGAACTAGGGCTTCCTACTTTTTGGATCTCTCTCTGTATATTTTCAGCAATAGTAGGGTGGAATAACTCTCCTCCCTAGGGCGTATCTTTCTATTGAAGCAGAATCCAATTCCGATGTTTTTCAGTTTTGGACCCGACACTGCTGTCGGAAATTAGGGCTTTTCACAGAAGTGGAATTTTTCAGTGATCCTAGGCCTGGATTGATCTCCTCCCCAAAATTGAAGTTAGGGATCAAATTCAAAGCATTTGGTTGGATAGAACTCCAAAAAACCAAAATCCTAATCTGCTCCTGAACCAGCACTGCAGGATTTCAGCTCCAAGGTCAAATCCAACATCTTGACCTAGTAAGATCTAAATATTTTGTATTTCCATTTGAGGTTATCAGTTAAAATGTCTCATCATACCAAGCTTGATGAAAATATTGAGGGAGCTGATAAATTTCGAGCCTGGAAGTATAGGATCTCCCTAGTCCTGGAAGAAAATGAGTTGGACTCCTACATCCATGAGGAGGTTCTAGTTCGAGAGGGAGATGAGGCTAAGGCCTTACATAAGAAGAATTTGGTTATGGAAAAGAGGATCATTGCTGATTCTATCAAGGATCACCTCATACCACAAGTGTCCTCCCTCAAGACACCTAAAGCCATGTTTGATGCCCTAACCAAAATATTTGAAGGGAAGAACATTAATTGGAAGATGACTCTAAGGAACCAGTTGAAGAATGTAAAGATCTAGAATGAGGAGACCATCCAGTCATACTTCACAAGGGTCTCCCATATCAAAGAATAGCTGGAAGCAGTAGATGAAGAAGTGGAGAATGCAGAAATCATGATGATAACCTTGAATGGAATCCCTAGGTCATGGGATTCTTTCATCCAAGGAATCTGTGCTAGGAAGAAGTTAGTCATGTTCAGTAGACCGTGGGAAGGATGTTCACAAGAAGAAGCTCAGATAGCAGCTCAAGAAGAAAATATGAGAAGTGAAGATCAAGATCTCACAATACACTCCAAGAAAGGAAGAAGGGAAAATCATCATCATCAAGGTAAGCATTCTCATCAGAAAAATAATCCTGTAAGAAGGGAACCATCCAAACTCAGATGTTATACATGTGATGAAATAAGACACTTTGCTAGAAATTGTCCCATGAATAAGAATGGATCCAAGAAGAAGAAGAACTCCAAAAGAAGACATCATGCTCACACTGTCGAGGATGATGATCCTCCCTGGAAGAGAGTAAAACAAGAAAGTGAAGACTCTTCAAGTGAATATGAATATGTTTCGATCTCCGCTCTCATGGGAATTGTCACTCATGGAAGCAAAGATTGGCTTATTGATAGTAGGGCTTCCAAACACATGACAGGTTTCAAGGAATCCTTTGAGAAACTATCTGAACATAATTCACCCCATAAGGTGAAACTTGGGGATGACTACCTATTGGAGGAGCAAGTTAGTATGTTGACTTGAACGCCAGCCGACTAAACTAGATATTAGGTTGGCCACCTAAGGTCGTGTCGGTTCACCCAACTGACAGGTAGTTATTTTGTAACTATTTTGTAATCATATATATTAGGTTGTTGAGCCAGAAGAACTTGGTTAATATCTCTGTATTGTATGGACCCATTCATGTTAATATAATCTATTAATTCATCTACTTGTTCTTATCTCTTGTCTTTGTTATGTATGCATGTTTTAGTATGTATTATTGGTAACCTTATGTGATCTATGAGATTACAACATTGGTTCCGTTGCTGGTAGTACATGTCTAAGATGTATGCAAATAGATGATATCAGAACAGGAGATTAAGGACTGGTGGGAATGTAAAATTCCAAATTAATTGCAGAATTATGCACAAAGAAACAGATTAACAACCGCACAAGCAAAAGCAAGATTCTTTACAGAGACACATGAGAAGTTTGTAGAATCAGTGCCCCAACTTCTGAAGAAACTTCTGGATGAAAATGATGGAAGAGACTAAAGACCAACAGTTGCTAGAAAAACTTATTCGAGGGGGAAGAACAAACTTGTCCGAGTGGTTCGAAAAAATTGTCGATGACTTCTGCGAGGAGAAAGCAGTAGAAGATAGAACTTCAGTGGAAACCATCAAGGAGAAATTTTACACAGACCTCACCGATCAATTTCTGTGTTCCTTACCGACCTTGTTGTTTACATTCCTGATCGAGAAGGGAGTGGGTCATATTGTCGAACCTCGTCCATCACTTCACGAACCACCATTAAACCCTAACTGGGGAGAAAAACAAAAGAGGTGGGGAAAATTCATTGCAGAAAGGGAGTGGGAATACTTCCTAAGCAAGTAGACCGAACTATCCAGGATTTCTAAAGCATCGGGTAGGCTATGGGGGGGTAGCTGGTCATATGTCAGGATAAAGTGGAGTGGATTCTAGTCGACTAAAAGAAGATACCAATCACCAGTAATGAGAAGTCTACCAAAAGGGAAATCAAGAAGATAATATCACATAAAGGTATGTCGAACGTTCAAAAAATAGAGAGGGAAGAGAGACAACAAAGGAGGGAATAAACAATAGAAAGAGCCTTAGCATTGGATAGAGGAATGAGTACTAGGGAAACCTCCCAAAAAAGAAATCCGCTAGATTCGGGTCATGACCGACAAGAAGAAGGCGTGGAAAAAGAGGCGTCCCCTACGGAAGAAGAATTGTGGATAGAGAAGCCAGAAGCTCTCCAATTAGAAGCTCCCCAAGAAGGAACAACTCTGTCTCCATTGAATCCGCATACCCGGATACAAAATATTGTCGAAGAGGACCTCCGACTAGGAGCCGGTGACTTTGGTATATGGAGCTGATGACTAGACGAAGAGACATACACTGGAAGACACCTCATTATTCGTCGACCAAAAGAAGGAAATTGCATTACCTTCCAAGCAGTATCCTCCAATCGAAGTATCCACTTACTTTTACCAACACATAAAGGAGCACCCCCCGTACCAAATACAGATTTCGAGGACACAGAACATTCAAAACTGCAGATAGGTAACTACAGTTGGACATTGAAAGAAGAAGTTGAAATCAACCAACTACTGGTCGAAGACGAAATGACAAAAACAACCGACATAGATGAAAGTTTCGTCGATGATATTTCTACATAGAGGAATAAGCAAATAACCCCACCACCCCTTGTTATGGAGAGAAATTACTATGGATTGGGGTACCACAATAGATAGCTTGACTCCAAAAATCAATCCCTTCCAATATGCAATAGAAATTAAATGTCTCACTAAAGGATCAGACCTCGTACCTTATTCTGAATGGTTGAATTAGATCCCCGTTGAGATTTCCAACTTCAGCTTGAATTGATAGATTACTTCCTCAACAAGAAGTAAACAATGCAAGCATTCTATATATCATGGTGTTAGATATTTTCTAGCATATATAATCAATAATGTATAAGCATTTTACATAATCCAATGGATAAAATATTCATTCAAACACACATGATTGGATAGGCAAAGATATTTCTATTAATATAAATTAGAGATTACAAGATACAACCTCTGTCGGCACGTTTGCGAACTGGAGAAAATGAATTCCCCACTTGGGCCTCCACCACTTGAATCCTCCATCACTAGATAGCAAGCTCACAAGAAAAAGGAAATCTTGGGAAGAACACAAAAGTGCTCCAAGGGACAAAGGGATGCAGACTCAAGCATAAGTTTCGGCAACAATGGACTATAGTTTTTTTGCTCTTAGTTCTCTCTCATGTCTTCAATGTACCAAGGGGTTCCTTATATAGATTTTCAAAGAGGTAATGAAAGGTCGAATCTGAGCAATCTCAAGGCATATGGAAGGCTAGGAGTCAAATGAGTCGGATCCATTTCAAGGAAAACTCCAAAAGGATTTGAATTTTGTACACATCCCGACATACGTGGTGTTAGTGGTCAAACCCACATATATATGTGATTATGGGTTTAAAAGTCGCGTGTATCATTTTTCACATGTTTTTAGGGATGGTCAATGAAACATCAAAGGAAAAAAAATGGTCCATGGTGTCTAAGGAGTCTGCAGCAAGACAGGGGAAGGCCATATAAAGTGTGATTCACTTGGAGTGGTGAAATCAGCTATAACAGATGCCCCCTGATGTGTGAGGTCAAAGGGGTCATACGATGGCTGAAATACATTATAAGTCCATCCTAGAAGTGGAGTGATGAAGGATCCCAAATGGAAGACTAGCCACCCAATCAGCATAGTACAATAATACAAACATCACATAACTACAAATACATATAGGAGTCCCAGATACATAAGAGTACAATGGCCATGAATAGGCATGATACAAGATATCACATAAGTGGTCATCGCCACATACAATATACATAGATAAGAATCTCCATGATGAAGATATACAAAGGACCAAGATCTCCATAATGGTTGAAGATATATAATAGATCAAAATCTCCATAGTGGCTGGAAATGTCTGACATATACTGGAATCAAGTCATGAGAGGTGAAATCTCATGAACACTGGCACGATTAAGGAGGTAGCATATAAGAGATGCCACCAATCTGGAAAGTCTTATACACAAACCTCTATGAGTACATGTCCTACTATGATAATAGAGGTGTCGCGGTCGAACATAGTAGTCCATCGTCTGATTACTGGTCATTAATGTATACCGTTAACAGACGCGAAATCACCCACCGATAATGAAAATGCGAATGAAGGTACTAGAGTGCAAACTAAAAAGTGTGAATAAATGTGTTGAGGTCGAACACTTGAGAGGATCCATTGATTAGGGGACATTGAAGTATTCCCAAAGACTATCGATGGAAAGAGAACCTGCCACTGATGACTGGAAGTCTCAAGGCACTCAAAATGAATCTAGATTCCAATCCCAGAATATATGAAGTCGATGGGATGAAATATGCTGGAAGGAGGGAATTAAGGCATCCCCCATCATCCAACAGGAGGTACTCAGCAAAGCTGTATAATGTGGAAGGACTTGATCATAAGGTGCATGAACCAGTAACTGTATTGGGAATGGCCGACATGCAAAGTCAAGAGAACTGAGGAATGGCTGACTCAAGCTTAAACTTCCTTCGAACAAGAGCATAACGGCGTATGGTGACTGAATGAAGGAAGTATAGACTCAATATACAAACTGGGATATTTCTGCGACACAGGAGGCATCGACAGAGGCTCCATAAGGACTGGAAGCTTAACCAGTTGGTGGAGATAAACTCAGATAAATGAGTACAGCTCCTAAAGTCAAACTATAACCCAACCAATGGATGTGATATACAGTGCTCTGTTCAAAGGTGTCATGACTCGACAGTTGCCAAAGATAACATCTTTCCTTGTCTGGCCTTTTGGTTTTTTTTATTTTTTTTGGACCTTTTCAATTTCTTAAAAATATTGAAAAAGAATAAAATGGATTTATAGTTACATACTAGGAGGAGACGAGTGTCATAAGGGAAAACAAACTAGTTCCAGGAAGTGGAACATACCTATGATCAATGTAAGGATACATGTGTAGGATATCGACACTAGGGGGAAAGTCCCCTCCCGGTAAAAAGGGAAACAAGCTGCGAAGGATATAAAAAATGGCTCTGCATGGCTAGACATGAGACAAGCTCAGGTTATATGGCTGAAATGCAATGTTAGGAGAGCTAGCATAAAGCTCAATAAGACAGAAAAATATCATGATAATGCATTCACAACTTGACATGAGGGAGTCCTGAGGGAAATAAGCCAACAAAAGATCAATAGGAGTATGAGGCTCTTGCGAAATGTCATGGCAATACTATACAACGGACTCCCACACCCTAAAAGAGAAAATGTTGGCATGGGCATCAAATGCAAATAAGGTGCTAACTAGGGTACCCATGTAAGGTGATGCTCTACCACTCGAATCATGCCACTTCTAAAACAACAAGAAGCTTCCGTGACATAACAGAGTGGGTTTGTACCTAAGTTCATGATGATATTGGTATAAGTTCATGGAAAATGAAAATGGTGATGAAACCTAACCTATATGCTAGTTTAGACATGATACCTAAGATCAGAACGAACGGGTCAATCCAATGGCTGAAACGACACTAAAAAAGGTCCTCTACAACATGAATTATGTCAAAAATGGTCCAAAATGGTTAGAAAATTTCAAAACTATAGGAAAGGGGGTAAAAAATTTCAAATATTTGAAAATTTTCTATAAATATTAAACAATTCAAAATATTATAAAACATTTGAAACTTTTACCCATTTGAGCTATGATTTTCAACAGCAAATTCCAAGAGATCCAACCAGCGAAATCCACTACCGTTTCTTCCAGGTATTTACCCATGCTCTTCTCTTTCATTTTGATGCAATTTTTATGAAATTACATGGTCAATTAAGCTTTCTAGGCCATCCCAAAATGAGCGCTGCGGCCCACATGAAAATCAAGGTTTTTTTCGCGTATAGGGCTTGATATACGCAGAAAATACCCTCAAACCCATGTATAGGGATTGAAAGCAGTTGTGTATGAGGCCGTGCATAAGTTTTTTTCAATAATATAATGTACAAATTTGCAATTTCTTGTGGAGGATGGTCCTAGAGTGCAGAGAGCGTGAACATGGTGAAGTAGAGGAAGCAGTAAGGGCCGATCTAATGGCTCAACAGGCTCTATGTACATGCGGAATCTACAAGTTTTTGTGTCTTGGTGGTTTGAGGGACAAACCAAGAGTATTACAGATTTTGGTAGATTACTGGGATCTAGACTCGGAGTCCTTCCAGATAGATGGGATGTCCCTGACCATAGAGGTGGAGGACATATACTTCATTACAGGGCTATCTAGATGAGGGGAAGCGGTGAACCTTCGTTCCCATGGTGGGCCAAGAGGTTGCCTAACTATCGACGAGTAAATTGCAGTGTACTACTATCTAGACATAGAGAAGGTGGGAAGTCAGGTCCCTACCAACACTATACAGATGCTGGGCCTAAAGGCCATACTTTTGACACTAGGCAGGATAGCAGGCTTGGCATCACTCCACCAGGCCTCGCGGCCTCTGATGTTCTATGCAGTGGAGTGCATGAGACCCACCATTTATGACTGGAGCACTACACTACTGAGCAACATGAAGCATCAGCTCAGTGAGTGTAAGGCAGGTACAGTGCGGAACTTCAGGTTCAGTAGTATTTTGAGCATGTTTTTCTTCGAGCGTGTTCCAGGATTGAGCCCCAGAGTGGACGTTCCTCTCCATGGGGTTCGAGATCCGGCCCAATGGTTTTGGGCAGATGCTATGTGCAGACTGGGGGGTGGTAGGGTGGCCAACCCATATCCAACTAACTTCTTTCCGTGGTGGCGATGACAGATAGTTTCCATCGATGACTACCCCTATGCAGGGATAGATTTCCAGGGGGACCTAGACATGCCGCTACCACCAGGATCGGCATATGGCGATATAGGTAACGAATCTTGACCATCTCTTCTTTTTTTTAAAATTTAGTTATTTAATTTTTTTGTGTTTTCTTAATTATATGGAATCAAAAAGACATATTTTTGCGTGACAATACATAGTGACATCTACCATTTGTGTGCAGATGTGGGACCACTACAGCTAGAAGGATTCCCATGTCATAGATGGAGGGGAAGAGGAGATGACATCATGGGTGTGGATGCGGAGTGGACGCTCCAGAGCATTCATACCAATTTTGTGAGACTGACACATAGAGTTCCCATGGCACAAGTCGAGGACTTGCCTGAGGCCATGCAGCAGTAGGTGGTGGGTGTACCATGCACATGGGTGCGATTATTTCGATGGCTAGCTAGAGCCGTAGTGACCTTCCATGATCACAACCCTCTTCCTCATCCATAGGAATAGACACCTGGGAGTGTATACATTTTGTACTACCGTGTATTATATGCTGGTGGCTCAAAATCCCCAATTGTATCATGACACTATGTATTATCACATTTTGGATGTATATAAAAAGTTTTATGATGATCGGTTTATTTATTTACATGTGTAAAAATTGTGCTTGTGATTAATTTATTGTGAATGAAACAAATGCCAATATAACACATGGTTAACATATGAGTAAGCAACTTGATTATTATTTCTTGGAATGTGTATATATGTTATACTGTCAAATTGTCATTCTAACAATCTCACACATAAGAATCTTCTCAATAACATCAGATCTATAACATGGTACAAACCATTGAGTTGTGACACTACTAACTCTGAATCAAGATGTACCTCAAGAGAAAGAATGCCATGTGAAATGGCATCCCATAGAAGCTCGGTAATGGCACTATATTCAGCGACATTGTTGGAAGATGGTCATAGACATACGCCTCCTAAAGACAGTACCTGACCCATAGGAGTATAAATCACCCAAGCAAAAGAGGCTGAGTGTTGAGTGTGATGGCTTGCACCATCCGCAAATCCTATGTAGGTGGAATATTCCATTGACATCTTCCAAAAGAAACAGAAACTAATCACAAACCCGATCACGATAAGAAAAAAACCTAACTATGCAAAACTGTACAATAATATACAATAAGCAGCCTTGGTTGAAGATTATGCATAGTATTTCTTAAGGTAGAGCCCATTTCTAGGCTCCACCAAGGCTGTTCCTTCATAATCCACTAACTCATATGCACCCTTCTCTAACACACACTTGACCACGTAAGGACCACGCCACATAGGATTAAATTTCCCTGCCCCCAAGGGTTCTTTCGGTTGATCCCACAAAAGGACCAATTCTCCTTCACTAAATGCCCTTGGATGGATAGGATTATGGTATTGGGCCTTTACGCGATGTTTATTAACTTCTAGAGCCACCAGGGCATCCCAATGCTGCTCATCAAGTTGCTCTAGGTGAACCAAACACTCCTCCAATGGTGAAGTGTCCGGTAAGAGTTCTATAGCTAGCTTCAAAGAAGGAATCTTGCATTCAACTGGAAATATTGACTCCACTCCATGTACATGTTGATATGGAGAAAAACCAGTGGTAGTCTTAACAGCGGTTCGATATGCCCACAAAGTAGGATATAACATGATGTGCCAATTGTTCTTTCTTTGTGCAATGGTTCATTGGAGAATGGATTTGAGTGATTTATTCACTGCCTCTACCTGTCCATTCACTTGAGGGTAATAAGAAGAGGAATGCTCTTGCTTATACCCTAACTTTGATGCCAACTCCTCCCTCATACGGTTCTAAAAGTCCGAGCCATGGTCAGTGAAAAGATCTTTTGGAATCCCAAACTGAGTAATGATTTGGTTGAATACAAAGTGGGCAGTTGTCTCACCGTCAGATTTTACTATAGGCATAGCCTCATCCCATTTTGTGAAGTAATCAACAGCCACTATAATATGATGGTTCCCCCCCAGCCGAAGTAGGGCAATCCATAAAATCGAGCCCCCACTTAGTGAAGGGACCGACGGTGATAATGGGATGTAACGGGGTATGTTTCAAGAGCATATTACATGCAAACACCTGGCAAGGGTGGCACCTCTTGACTGCATCAACACAATCCTTAAAGATCGATGACCAGAAACAACCCCCTCTTAAAATATTTTGAGCTATAGAAAGCCCAGATAAATGACCACCACATGCCCCTCCGTGGCAATCATTCAGCACTACCTCACCCTCATCATGAGTTAAAAAACTTCGTAAAATGGAATCTACCCCACGGTAGTACAAAGTATTATCCACTATGAGGTAGCTCTTAGAGACGTGACGTAATCGTCGTCGTTCATCTCACGAGAGGTGAGTAGGGGTCTTCAGTGTCTGTAAATATATTATGATATCCCATTACCATGGGTCTAACATTGAGATTAATAATATGTGTTCATCGACAAACGTATATTCACAAACCAACTCCTCGGCCTCGCTCGGTAAATCCGATATAAGCTCTGCAAAAATTAAAGACTTCTTCGATTTTGCCGAAACAAACTCGAGATCAAATTCTTGCAGAATGACAATCCATTTATTATATTTTCCTCCAATCATCCTTTGAGTGAGGATGAATTGAAATGGATTGACATGGGCCACAACCAAGGCCTGGTGAACGAGAATATAATGTCTCAACCACTTAACCGTATGTATGGTAGCTTAAGCAAGATTCTTGACATGAGAATAACTAATCTCTGTGTCAATCAGGTTCCGGCTCAAATAATATATGACATGCTCTTGGATATCCTCATCCTCTTGAACCAAAACCATACCAATTGTCTCTAATGATGCAGCCACATATAATAGAAAATCACGGCTATAGTCCGGGGGATTAATCACCAGGGCCAATGCTAGGGTTTGCTTGAGTGCATCAAAGGACTCCTGGGCTCGCTCATCCCAATAAAAGGGGGTGTCCTTCTTTAAGAGACGTATGAAACCTTTAGTCAAATTGGCAAAGTTGAAAACAAATCTTCATAAGAAGTTTTCCATGCCTTGCAAAAAATGAAGATGACGAATAGTTTTTGGGGGAGACAACTGAAGTATTGCCTCAACCTTCAAAGGGTAGACTCTTATACCCTCTTTAGACATGATGAATCCTAACAAATGACCTGAATTCACACAAAAGATGCACTTATGAGGATCTAATCTAACCGAATAGTGCCAACATCTTTTGAATACTAATCTCAATTGATAGGGATTATGCATTCTCACACGAGAATGAGCAGCGAGGTCATCCAAAAATACTTCGATAATTGACTCGAGATTGTGGAAGATCAAGGTCATCGCCCGCTGAAATGTAGCTCCGGCGTTTTTAAGGCCAAAAGGAATTTTTTGATATGCAAACATTCCCCAAGGACAAATAAAGGTAGTCTTGTGCTGGTCCTCAAGTTTAATCTGTATCTGATTATATCCGAAAAAGCCGTCCATAAAGGAGAACACCTCAATACCCGCACACTCATCCAAAATTTGATCAATAAATGGTGTGGGGAAGTTGCATTTAGGATAGGCACAATTTAAATGATGGAAATCAGTACATATACGGATCGCTCCCTGTTTCTTATCCACCAGAATGGGGTTTGACACCCACTCTGTCAAGGGAATGGGATAGATGAAACCAGATTTCAATAGCTTCTCTATCTCTACCTTAATCACGGGTGCTTTCCTAGGATTCACCTCACATAAACGTTGTCGAACAAGCTTAGCATTGGGGTAAGTCTTAATCTCATGCTCAACAATATGAGGGTCAATACCTGGCATCTCGTCGTAAGACCAAGTGAAAATATCATGGAATTCATTAAATAGCTCGGTGTATTCAAGAATCTTAGAATGGGAACATTCCACCCCAATGCAAACATTTTCTATTGTTCCAGGATTGCGAGAGATGTTGATAGGAATCATTGAATATATGTTCGCCATGTTTCCATCAGCCATCAGACCAGAGAGCTTAATGGAACCATAGGACTACCAACTCCCTGATTAAGAACCGCCGTAAAATCCTCATGCTCCAAGCGGTCAAGCTCTGGAAGAAAGTATGATCTATGATGAAGTTCCTCCCATGGTGGCTCAACTCCCGAAATTTCCTCGATAATCAATTCATCTAAAGGGAAAACCATATCAAGGAAGTCATGTGCATGAGAAGACTATACTGCCCATGCCGATAGCACATAAGGGTCTTCCTCCTCCATCTGCGAAGAGGAAGGACTCGACTATGCAACACACTTGAGATTAGATTGATAAGCTATCATAGCTGCAGGGAATGGCATGTCTATCATGATGGGCTCAATTGAAGTACTCAGTGCAAGAAGAATCCAAGGATCTTCCATATGAATCATTGGAAAATACACCGATCTCGTAGATTTCGAAGCCTCATCAGAACTAGATCCTATCATGAGGATCGGTGTAGGACAAGTAAAGATTCCCATGAGGGATGGATACATGCCTACACCCACACTCCTAGTTGCCAGCTGAGAATGTTCAACGATCGGGATCGAAGCTCCTAAAGATGGGGTAATAGACAGATTCTTGAATGTCATTTGATCAATCATTACGATCTTCCTGTTATGTGGAAAGCATACAATGTGGAACAAGGAAGAAGCAACAGCTTGCATACTGTACATCTAGTTCCTACCCAGCAAGATATTGTAATCAAGGGGTGCATCAACCACCTCGACCTCTATCACAATGGTCTTCCCTCCCAAATGGACTTTAAGGGAAGGAAGGATGCCATGCAGCCTAAAATATCTCCCATCGAACACAGTTAACATGGTCACTGATTTAGACAACTCAGGGGAACCCAGACCCTTCCAATAGGATAAATACATCACAGAAGCAGTAGCGCCCTCGTCAATCACAGTACACTTGACGATCATATCAAGACATTCTATGTGAATCAAAAGAGAAACATAGTAGGGCAAGAGAGGCTGAAGTCCCGCGGTTTCAAATTTGATCATGGAGGAAGAATCATCATCGTTCACACCAAGGGTGGAAACCAACGCCTTCCTTTGCGAAGGACAACTCTGAAGCACTTCCAATGCTTACATCACACAAGGAGTATGGCTCAAATCCTTGACAACTGAATAGTTCTGGGTTGCTCGGGATTTTGGATTATGCCCCAAATGCTTAACAACTCCCTTAGGAATGCGAGGTGTAGTCTTAGGTTTATCCATAGGTTTCTCAATACACAAAGGGGACCCTGGTGGATCAGGCTCTTTTCCTGGGTTGGGTTGTGACGAACCATAATATTTCACACGGGTCACAACTTTTGCAGCATGAAACATGTTAATGCAACCATGACCACTAGTCTCCGGTGGATCCTGATCATTACCAGAATGGTCATGGGACTTCAAGTTCATATTTTGATTGTGGAGTAAAGGATTGGTTAGCACAGCTGGGCCCTGTGCCAAGAATCTTGAAGCTTCCTCAATACGAGGGCACAAGTAAGTGAGGTGATCATCCTTACATAACTTGCAAGGGAACTTAACCTTACATTTATCTTGCTTGTCCCCCCTATCATTACGGCCATTCTTGTCATTACTATTAGCATTATCCTTCTTATTTCCACCCTTACGATTATTTTTACCCTTTTTTCTATTCCGTCCGGGCTGCTGGTTACCCTTCTGGTCTGACGATTGCAGAGAAAGTACACTCGCTGTTTGGGCGGGTTGAGATGAAGCCATAGCTTGTCCCGAAGAAAATTGTTTGATTGACAATTGACTAACTTGTTTTGCAACCGAATCTGCGGGTTTTTCACTTGCACAACCCACAATGTTGTCGGTATGTTGTCTAGGTTTGACTTTGGGGTTGAAACTAGAACGCGGAGCAGTGGGAATAATCTCATATAACAAATCGGACTGAGCATAGATCAAGTCCAGTTCCTACACCCTAAAAATTTCTTGTTCTTCATTCTGCACTCTGGATGTAGAAACATCCTTCGCTATACGGAAATAACGACTTGAGGAACCACTCGAGGAGGAACTTTGGTGGTATAAAGGCTTTAATTAACCTCTTCTGTCTATGCCACTCTTGAATATGATCAGAGATATGTGTGGCTTTATCTTGCCAAAATTTCAACAAGAGTTCAGTACCAATGTCATAACACACTGGTAGCTGGAAGTGATTAACAAAATTCATCCAAGGTCATCAAACAAAGAGAAAGCTCCCCTAGGTAGCTCTATATACCATTTCGCGGTAGGCCCTGTAAGGGTGCGTTGAAATAGTCTCAAATGGAATGAGTCCTGATGTAAATAATTTGAAGAGCACCATAGGTGAAATGTAGTAACGTGTTCTCTCGGATCCTCTCTCAGTTTTCCCTTGAACTTAGGTATGTCCGAAGGAAGTTTGGTAGGGATAGTCGGCCAATCTGGGTCATGAGCTACAGGATCATTCGTCAATCTCGACAAGTCAGGAAGATTGAGCATTATGAGGAAAGGGATCCTGGGATGATGAGTTCGATGGACCGCTCCCTGATTCATATAGGTTTGATTACCACCATGGCCTTGGCCATAGTGCCCTCCTACCATATGACCCATATAGGGTGGTGTGGAAGCACCATAATGTGGTGGACCCTGACTAGTAGGAGCTACAAAGCCATAATTAGGAGAGTAAGCAGGTTGTTGATTCCCACCTCCATAAGGTGAAGAACCCTGTCCATATTGCATCCCATAATAGGGTCCATAGGTCATCGTATGCGATGCCCCATGGGACACTCCATAGGTAGGAAGATATGCTCCGGACGTAGGAATATACATAGAGGAAGTAGGGATATATGCCCTGGAAGTAGAAACATGACCCCTAGAAGCATGAACATAACCTCCCGAAGCAACGGGCAGCATGTAAACTTGAGACACAATTGGTCTAGTAACCACAGTATGGACCTGACTCATAGCCATTTTCCGACTCGAAGGACCACGTAAATAAGGTAGAGGGTGAACATTTGAAGAACTAGGGATAGAGGACAAAGGGATCTGAGTAATCAAGTATGTACTATTTGCTATCATCACTCATCTCGGATCTGGTATCCTAATAGGATCACTAACTCTAGACCTAGGAGGAATATGTGATGTAACTTCCACCACTGGGATGGAAAGTGCAATGTGACTAGTGCTCCCAAACCTCTCTACATGGTAAGGAATGAGTGTTCCCCCAGGCATAGTGTTAGGCTCAAAGTCAAATTTGACATCAAATGCCAAATCATGTGTAGGAAAACTAGAGATACCATAACTACCATAGCTAGTGCTGGCGGGTTCAAAATGAGTCTCGACGTCCTCCAACATTCCATACTGGTAACGCATCAATGGGAATCAACCCTAGAATGAGTAGGTCTATAGTGCAATGTTCCTATCTCAGAAATCACAGGACCTAACTTAGCCAAGTTGGGTGAATGATCGTAAGTAGGAGTAAACTCCCCATCATCAACACGAATGGGAGAAGGTGGTTCAGGAATACCTTCTAAATGGTCTCCCATGGTGTGTGAATCAATGTGCAAAATAGTCCACCTGGACTATCTAGGTCTCTTTCCCAAAGGACGAGGAGAACTAGAAGGCGAAAGTCTTGCTAAATGACAAGAACGGTAAGGAGCCGCACCTGAATCCACAATGACTCAAAAATTAAAAAATACTCTCTATTTACGTAAACCCTAGACCAACTATCATGCACAGAGCAATCACTAATAAAATCTAAAGCCAAATGCAAGCAAACAAGGGCTTGATAAGTGATCTCCCAAATGAAGGAGGTATGTCTCGCCTAGAAGAGGCTTGAGACTCCCATACACAACAAGCAGAGGTACATAACCAATTATTGTGGCCCTCAACTTCAACGCGTAAAGCGACTGTGCTGTCCGACCCCAACTTGGCCAGGACACCTGCAGAATAACCCCTACAAAGTACCCCTCGATATCCTAGGTAAGGCCACTAAGGTCACCTCAATATAATCAATGCTCAGGCGGAGAGTCGCAGTTGGGATTGACCATATGGGTAGGGTAGCAAAGACTGAAACTCTCGAAAGAGCCCCCAGATATGAATACAATCCTAGAAATATCTCTAGTGCTACTCAGTTATGACTAGAGGTCATCCCAATCAATAACCACTCACACTGCCTCGTGCTTAACTCCCTTTTGAGAGGAGGATCCTGAGAAACACTGGTTATACCAAGGATTTCACACACTCACCTGGACATACACATACTATGTTGTTGTTTAGTGATCTTGGAGAATTGACTCACAAATGAGCTATTCCAAGATCCTAAAACCTAAGCTTGTTGGTGCACCCTATGAAAGAAAAGAGTGTAGTTCATTTTAATTTAGCGTTGATTTTAGTTGGCTTTATTACTCAAAAACAGGATATGGTTGTGCAACTAATGGTGTTATGACACAACATGAAGTAAAATGCACACCTAACAATCAATGCAGATGCATTATGTCCATGAAAATAGGGTATGCTACTACATGAAATGCACAATTTTTCTTCAAATGATGAATGCAAAATTTCCTATATGAAGTCTTAACTAATACTCCAAAGCAAAGCTAGTGCAAGTACAATGCAAAATGCAAAATGCAATGCATGACGATAAGCAAATGTTTTTGGATTTTTTGAAATAAAATGAGATGCAAAAAGCAAAAGAATGATTCTACAACCCCTAGACTCTACAAGCACACATAAAAAACACTCAAGCAAAGCACTAAGGTAAAATAACTCTAATGCACTAATCTCAAGCAAAAAATCAAGAATGTCAAGAACCTTCTTAAAAAGAAAAATTAGCCTAAAAAATCATTTTTGGTCAGAAACAGAGGTATAAACAGACTCAGGAAATGCCAAAGGAGACTCAACAAATATCAAAATTCACCCAGCAACCATTTAAATTCCACAAAAAGGAAAAAACAAAGGCATACATGACTGTTTACAGTAAACCCATGTGTATACACGGAAATCGAAGAGAAACCGGTGTGTATACGCGACTGTGAGTTAAAAACTCATGTACAGGAAGAAAGGTGCATAAAAACAAGTCCAACAAACAGGCTGAGAAAAAATTCACACCAATCAGACACTACTAGGCATACATGCCCCCAGACCCGACACAGAAACAAGAGAGAAAGAGAAATTCAAATTCATTGAATGCCGAGAAAACAACCCCCAAAGGACAACTACTAGTAACTCCCCAGCGGAGTCAGCAATTCTGTTATGAAGAGAAATTCCTATGGATTGGGTTACCACAACAGAGAGCTTGACTCTAGAAATCAATTCCTTCCAATATGCAATAGAAATTAAATGTATAACACTAAAGGTTCAAACCTCATACCTTATTCCAGACGGTTGAAGTAGATCCCCATTGAGCTTTCCAACTTCAGCTTGAATTGATAGATTACTTCCTCAACAACAAGTAAACAATACAAGCATTCTATATATCATGGTGTTAGATCTATTCTAGCATATATAATCAATAATGTATAAGCATTCGACATAATCCAATGGATAAAATATCTATTCAAACACACATTATTGGATAGGAAAAGATATTTCTATTAATATAAATCAGAGATTACAAGATACAACCTCTGTCGGCAAGTCTGTGAATTGGAGAAACTGAATCCCCCACTTGGGCCTCCACCACTTGAATCGTCCATCGCTAGATAGCAAGCTCACAAGCAAAAGGAAAGCTTGGGAAGAACACAAAAGTTCTCCAAGGGAGAAAGGGATGCAGACTCAAGCATAAGTTTTGGCAACAATGGACTATAGTTTCTTTGCTCTTAGTTCTCTCTCATGCCTTCAATGTACCAAGGGGTTCCTTATATAGCTTTTCATAGAGGTAATGAAAGGTCGAATCCGAGTGATCTCAAGGCATATGGAAGGCCAGGAGTCAAATGAGTTGAATCCATATCAAGGAAAACTCCAAAAGGATTTGGATTTTGTACACATCCCGATGTACACGGTTTTAGTGGTCAAACCCATGTATATACATGATTATGGGTTTAAAAGTCGCGTGTATCATTTTTCACATGTTTTTAGGGATGGTCAAGGAAACATCAAAGGAAAAAAAATGGTCCATGGGGTCTAAGGAGTCTTCAGTGGGACAGGGGAAGGCCATACAAAGTGTGATTCACCTGGACTGGTGAAATCAGCTATAACACCCCCCCCCCCCCCCCCCCCACCTCCGCCACTGCCACCTCTTGAAAATAGCGACAGTGATTCCGACATGGGTCATGGGTCAGCACACATTCCTCTATATGAGGGGGATGAGGACCCCAGACGACACTAGTTCGTCTGTGAGTCAACTTGGGAAGCTAACCAAGTTATGGACAAAGATAGGTAGATGGAACAGTTCATCGGTGCCTTGAGGAAAATGGAATTAACTTGGTATATGACCTTTTCTGAAAGACAAACTCGAGCAACCAAAGCCGAGATCAAAGCACAATTTCTATCATTTTTCAAAACTCCAGATGCAAAACATCTAACAGCAAAGAAATTAAAAACAACATCGTAGAAGCCAGGAGAAACTGTCCGCAATTATGATAAGTGATGGAAACACCTTCATAGACAACTAGACTATGTTATAGATGAAAAATTATTAATCCAGTGGTTTCTTGCAGGTTTATCTCAGAAAATCCATCGACACATAAGTTTGGAAATATTCAAGTCTTATGAAGATGTGCTTACAAAATCTCTCCAAGTGGAAATGGATGAGGACATACCAGAATACTCCACTGATCACAGACTAGAAGAACAGCTTGAGATCGTGCAGAAGTCATTAAAATAATTAAACCTCAAAATTCAAGATATCTAGTGCACAAAGTGCTCGATGGCCGGACATTCAAAAGACAATTGTTGACAGGAAATCATCCGACAGGACGTTCGATTCGTGGAGACAAAACATTTTTACGACATATTCCAAGAGAATGGGGAAAACCCAACAAAATATTTCCCATTCAACATGAAGAATGATAAGGCATCTTGGTGTGCAATATGGGAAACCAAGAATCATAACACAGTTGACTGCCATGTGAACCTAGAGAACCGACATAATTATCATGCAATCTATCAGACCAATGTAGTTGCACAAAATAATGAGCAAAGGAACTTACCAAATGATCAGAACAATCAGAGATATGAAGGTCTAATATATGAGCACTGGTATGACAATCAACGTGGAGGCTACGAAGGTCGAGGTCGATTCTCTGGAAATCAAGACAACCAACCATGTCAACCCATCCAATGCTTTACATGTTATAAGGAGGGACATCGGTATGCAGACTATCCATACAAGGATAGAACTGACCTCAAATTTTGTACTCATTGTGGAGTAGGGGATCACTCACTAGAGGATTTCCCTACCATGGTGGATAAAATAAATAAAAAGAAAAATGTTAATGTCTTGTTGTGTGTGCAAAAAAATGATGTAATAAACACAAAGAATTTGCATATCGTAACCCAACAAGGGACAAAAACAGGAAGTGATAACCTAAAAATCAGCAAAATAAAAGAGAAGAATGTCTACCCCGATCCACTTAAAGAAACACAAACATATAAAGAAGCAACAAATGTATTCAAAGAATTCGCACAATAGGAAGAGATTAATGACAATCGACATAACACAATAAAATAATTAATATAGCTCGTACAAAAAGATAACTCAGTATCTCAGTTGATCGACTTGCTATATGAAATAAAACACAACAACATCGAAAAACAAACAAAGAATATCTGCAGTTTAAATAAAAAAGATAAAAGTGATGCCGACCCACTTATCGACCTGGAAATTGAAGGATACCATGTCCAACAAGTAGTGCTCGACTTTGGATCACAAGTAAACATCATGACTCGTGACACTTGGGAACAAATGGGTGGACCTAAACTATATGAGTCAAGTATATACCTGAAACTAGTTGACCAGGGCCTAATTGAACCTATTGGAGTCTAGAAAAATGTTGATACAACTATAAAAGGAATCTTGGCCAAAGTCAACTTCAAAATCATTGACCCTAAGGAAGGATCCAGTTCCTTCCCAGTGTTAGTCAGTTGACATTGGGGTAGAAAGATGAAAGCATCGATATCCTTGGACAAAGAGAGAATCAAATTAAAAGGAAATGGAAAAAAGGTCATTGTACCTATTCATCCATCCCAAGGAGAACCATGGATAGAACCTATCGACGAAGAAGTTGATATCCGACAACTTGATCAGATATAGAATAATGAAGATTACACAGAACCTAACACATATGGTGAACTCTACTTAGGTAATCAAGACTCAATTGGTTATAATTCAGATGTAGATCTATATGATTGGGAAGTCAAGAACTATGAAACACAAGCAAGAGGGTGCTGGACTATCCAAAAAGTATAGAAAAATCCCACCCAACAGTGCTTCATAGTATCCATTGTCCCAAAAATCTTTGAGAAGAAAATTAGGGAATACCCTATTTTAAAACCTGCCAATGTAAATACTACACAAGTACCAATATATAAGGAAAGAGAATCACCAATCATGCACATAGAACAAGTTTTCAAAAATATTGGTGAACATGGTCAACTACAAAGTTTAGTAGAAACTTTTACAGGACAAGATGCTAGAGGTGGGATACCCATCAGACAAGACTGCAGACCTAGACAACAGCTTCAAATTACTTTATAGAAAGGTTTGGATGAAAGAAGTTAACCAAAAAAGCTCAAATACCTATATTCATTCAAGGACAGAATCCAGAAGATCATATTAAGACATGTGAAAAAGAATGGAGAAGACTTGGATACAAGGATGAACGAACATGGCCACACCTGTTTCCATCAACTCTCACTGACTTACCAAACAAATGGTATAAAATGGAAGAAGCTAGGGGTGAAACCTTCCTATGGCATGAACTCAGCAAAAATTTCATTAAAGATTTCAACTTTATACCACAAAATGAATAGTTGGTCGAAATATAAAAACAAATTGAAGAATTTATACAACCAACAGAAAATAAACCCTTAAAAGATAACCGACAAACAAGGAACTGTAACAATATACAAACTGGGACAATACAACAGTCGACCAGACTATAGTTAGAAAATGAAAATACAAAAGGGAAAATATTTAGATGGAAATCAAACCATGTTGAAATGACCAAACCTATTCGTACAGTGCTTAAAGTTGAAACAACCGACTTACCTGCCACATTCTCCCAGTTTAAAGAAGGAAGCCGACCAATCAATGAAGGCAAAGCACTAGAATGGCTAGATGCTAAAGTCAAAACTAGAGAATTTGACATCTCAAATGATGACAGACCAAAAATGGCAAAGATTGGTGACTACTAGAGTGAAGAGTAGACCACAGAGATAGTGAACTTATTAAAAGAGTTCAAGATGTCTTCGCTAGAGATTATAAAGACTTCAAAGGCTTAGTCCACAAAATGGGAGAAATGAAGATTGACACTAAACCTGATGTATGACCTATGAAGAAAAGGCCATATAAGCTAGCTCACAAATACAAAGATATAGTCATAAAGGAAATTGATAACATGCTTGCAATAGGCATCATCTAACCTATTAACCAATCAGAATGGGAAAGTCCAATGGTTATACAACCTAAGAAACATGATCTAACCAAACTAAGAATTTGTGTCGACTTCAGAGAAATAAATAAAGTGACACTGGCAGATCCATTTCCAACTCCTTACGTAGATGAAATCTTAAATGAGATTGCAGGACATGAATGCTACTCATTTATAGATGGTTCTCAAGTTATAACCAAGTGCCAATAGCTAAGGAGGATCAGAAAAAGAAAACAGTTGTATGTGAATTTGGCTCATTTTCTTTTAAGGTTATGCCTTTTGGATTAAAAAATTGTCACATCTCGGTTTTGACCCCATTTGCAAGATGTATATAATGTAATTAATCATGGTGAGGATCTAAAGGCAAAGGCCCCACCATCAATTTGGTTGTGTATGTTCAGCAATAGGGATAGTTGTCGATGGTATGTCATGCTATCCGACACATTATAATGTGGAATCATGTAAATACACACATCAAATAAAATAAACCACAACCAGCTACGACAGTGCAACATTGAATGAAAAGGGCGTGATTCCAAAGGATAAGGGGTGGGGGATGTCAATCCTTGGCCTATGGGGAAAAAAAACCCATGTATTGCCACCTTGTTGATTTGTCACCTTGCTTGCTTCATCCAACCTCTTAATGTTTTGTGGAGTAGATGAGGCAGTTATGGATACTGGTGGTTGGGGGCAGTTATTGTCCTTGGGAGTGGGGTGGCAGGACTGTCAGTCCTTTTCCCACATGCCCACTCCACCCATCATTGCATTCACTCCACTCTTCCACTGCTACGCATCCTCACGATGGTCGGTTCGTCCTCCCGATTCTTCCATTTTTAGGTCTGTTCATCTTCCTCATACAGAGGTTGGGATCTATTTTTCCTCATGCACTCTCCACTACGCAAGCTCTCTATGGTCTGTACCCTCCTCACGTTGGTTGTTCACCTACACGCATGAGTGGAGATGTTTACTCTCACGCAGAGAGGGAGACGGTCTGTTTCCATCCTCACGCAGGTAGTTGGTTGGGCTCCTCACAGCGCGTGCTCTCTGTGGTCTGTTCGTTCCCCATCGTGGTCTATTCCTCATCCACACTCAGAGGGAAGCAAGTTCACTCTCATGGTTGTCTGTCCATCTACGTGCAGAAGCAGAGCTGTCCCTCCTTATGCACAGTCGGGGAGTATGTAGCTTTTTCCCAGTGGGGGACTGTGTAAGTCTTTTTGTTTTCTTAATTGTCCAGGATGGACTGCTGTTTGCATTTCATCATGGTGATTGCGGCTGCTGAGTTCCACATCTATCGGCTGTGTCTTCTCCCCTGCTTTGGGACTATGTAGTTGCCATCGTTTGCATTATGAGTTGTGGTTGTTGGTGCACCCTGGTTTTGGGTTGTTGTTGAGTTGTTTTGGTCACATTAGGGCCAAGAACAACTCTAATTTTCCCTGTGGGCTTTAGCTGTGTCTCATTTTGGTTTGGGGTTGCCACCCTGTCATTTATGCCTTCATCATAGAGCTTTGAATGAATTGTTTTACTATGGGTATGCAGTGGTTGTCCCTTGAACTGTGTTGGCTTGTCCGATCGGTTGATGGCCTGATAAACCTAGTTGTGTTGGTTTGACTGATTTGTATCCCTTGTCTATGTGTAAGCCTACGTGGATCCTTATCCTTGGAGGAATCATGCCCAACTCGGGGGTGGTAGTGTTGCTGAGAGATTGATGAGCACACTAGCCTATGGTTGGGTGGAACGTTGCAGCGATGTAGCTGGTTGCGGGGTAAAACTCTTCATCAAAAGATAAGTGCGGTTGGTTACTTCATCTCTGCAATTATATTGATGTCAAATGAATTGTAATGAACATGTTGAATGCTGGAATTGTATGTGTGTTTGCTTCTGCTGTATGTTGATGTTTTATGCATCCTGTT
Source organism: Pseudotsuga menziesii (assembly GCA_001517045.1). Classification (NCBI taxonomy): domain Eukaryota; kingdom Viridiplantae; phylum Streptophyta; class Pinopsida; order Pinales; family Pinaceae; genus Pseudotsuga; species Pseudotsuga menziesii. Next base: position 258,780 of record LPNX011058979.1, on the reverse strand, counting down.
ATGCATTGTGTTTAAGCTTTCAATTCAGCATTTAATCCCTGGTTCATGTTCATGGGGCTGATTTTCCCGTGTTAGCTGTGTTGGTCGCATCCTCTTCGCCGGTTTAGGGGATGGGGACGTGACAAAAATGCACCTGCAATATTTTCTAGAATTGTTGTCAAAACATTTCAAGAATATATTTACAAGACCATGGCAGTATACTTTGATGATTGGACAATATACTCCATGTTAAAGGAACATTGCAAGTGGCTAAGGCTTATGTTGGAGATATGTCGACAAATTCAACTATCCCTGAACATCAGGAAATGCATATTAGATCAGTCAACCGACCGACCGACCGACCTTAGGTGGCTGACCTAATTTCTAGTTTAGTCGTTCGACCGACCTAGTCAGGAAATGCATCCCACAAAAGATATACTATGAGACTGGCCTGCTTACTATGCGTGAGTCTATCAACAAACCAGGTAGACCCAACAAGAGATCCAAGCACTTGAGAAGAGGAAGACCACTAATACAACACTTAGAAGCACAATTGAAGATCAAATAGTGCTGGAGACAACTAAACTGCAGAAACTCGAGCGGGAAGCTCATAAGTGGGTGCACCAAGCTATCCCCAACTTGGAAAAAGTTGACATCATCTTCCCACAGATGAAACGACTTATAGAGACTACAGAGGAGAAGGACTAGTTTATGGGTCCCAACATGGAGAGAATAGCTGAAATATCCATTTCAGAGAAGATGTTGATCTTATTAAGTCTGACTACACTCACCATCAACATCCAGAAAATATTGCAAAGTTGGACATATTTCCAACATCACCTACCGGTGACAACCCCATGAATTGTCTAAGTCTGTGTATAGAAAATACCGACCATCAGACTTCACAACCCATGAAGACCAAGCACATCATAATGACTACTATGACAGATAGGAAGATTTTTGTACCTCCCTGTTTCTTCAAGACAAAGAAACATTTTGTTCATGGGGGAGATGTTGGAGGAGCAAGTTGGTATGTCGACTTGAATGCCAGCTAACTTAGTCGATCAACTGAATAAGTCGGTCGGTCGACTAAACTAGAGATTAGGTCGGCCACCTAAGGTCGTGTCGGTTCACTGAACCAATAGGTAGTTATTTTGTAACTGTTTTTTAATCATATATATTAGGTTGTTGAGCTAGAAGAGAACTCAGTTCAGTTCTCTGTATTGTATGGACCCATTCATGTTAATATAATCTATTAATTCATCTACTTGTTCTTATCTCTTGTCTCTGTTATGTATGCATGTTTTAGTATGTATTATTGATAACCTTATGTGATCTGTGAGATTACAACACTACCAATATCCCATAAAAGGTAGTGGTGAATCCTCTTACAAGCTAGACTCTGGAAAGTCTATGAAAATGAAGGATGTCTTGTTTGTACCAGGACTAAAGAAGAATCTTCTATCCATATTAGCACTGGATGCAAAAGGCATGAGGGTTGCATTTGTAGATGGCGAAGTCCTCATGTGGTCAAGAGGAAATATTATTGATGATGCAATAGTGATAGGAGAACAATAAGGATGATTATAAAAATTGAAGGGCCATATAGAACAAGCATTGATCCATGACACATTAGAGAAAAATGAACTTTGGCATAGAAGGCTTGCACATGCGCATTACAGAGAACTACCACTTGCAAAAAAAGTTGTTGAAGGTCTTCCAAAAATTCAATCAAAACATTAAGGGGTCTGCAAAGTGTGTGTGAAAGGAAAGAATACAAAGAAAACATTTCCAAGTAGCGAGAGCAAGGCAAAATGAATCTCAGAAATCATTCACTCCAATGTATGCGAACCAATGTCATCAAGTTCACTAAGCAAGTATGTATACTCTGTTTCTTTCATTGATGAATTTTCTAGGAAGACATGGATTTACTTCATGAAGAACAAAGATGAAGTTTTCAGCAAGTTCAAGGAATTCAAAGCCTTGATCTAGAACTACACAAAAAAGAAAATCAAGACCTTTCGATCATATAATCGCGGATAATTCACGTCAAATGAATTCAAAGACTTATGCAAAGAATCAGGGATTAAGAGGGAGTTATCCACTCCATATAATGCACAACACAATGGGGTTGCATAAAGGAAGAATAGAACTATCATGGAAGTTGTAAGAGCAATGCTTCATGATCAAGATCTTCCCATGCATTTATGGGAAAAAGCTACTAGAACATCGGTGTATGTACAGAAATGTACTCCACACAGAGTACTCAAGAAGAAGACACTTGAAGAAGTCTTTTCCAGCAAGAAACTAGAAGTCAGCCATGTCAGAATATTTGTTTGTCTAGTGTACATACACATTCCAAAAGAGAAGAGAACAAAACTAGATCCTTCAGGAAAGAAGGGTATATTTGTGGGATACTCTGAAAGCTTGAAGGCTTACAGAATATACTTCCCAGGATTCAATAAGATTGACATCAGTAGGGATGTGACATTTGACAAAGACACAGCTTACAACAAATCCAAAAAGAGACCTGTTGAATAACTTGACAAAGCAGAAACACCAAGAATTCATGATACAACCATGAATGAAGAAATTCAAGAAGAAGATCGAGAATTTGAAGAACCACAAAGACCTATAGATCCACCTTAGGAGAAGAATCCTCACAAGAGGAAACCTGCTTGGGTATGAGAAGTTATCCAAGGTACGAAAATATATGGGGCTCCATAAGAGAATCAAAAAGAAAGAAGGAGAACCAGATCCTGCTCTGGATATGTAGCTTTACTATGTGACTTTATCAATGAAGAACCTTCCAATTATGAAGAAGTGGCATAATGAAAAGAATGGAATGATGCTATGATCGAAGAGTATCAATCGATCATGAAGAATGATGTTTGGGATGTTGTCCCAAGACTAGAAGCGAAGTTAGTTGTAACTTCCAAATGGATCTACAAGATCAAGCATGCTGCAGATGGTAGCATAGAAAAATATAAGGCAAGATTTGTGGCTCGTGGTTTCTCCCAGAAAAAAGGAATAGACTATGAAGAAACCTTTGCACCTATATCCAGATACAATTCCATCAATTCAGTACTTTCTCTGGATGCAATGATGAAATGGAATATATACCAATTGGATGTCAACACTTCCTTCTTGAATGGTGTAGTGGAAGAGGAAGTGTATGTAGAATAGCCACTTCATTTTGAGATACATGATAGGGAGTCTCATGTGCGTAGATTGAAGAAAGCCCTGTACAGTTTGAAACAGGAACCCATGACATGGTATGACAGAATTGACAGCTCTCTATTGAGTTTTGGATTTACGAAAAGTAAAGCATATTCCAACCTTTACCACAAGGTTGAAGATGGCAACCCAGTGATGATACTACTATATGTAGATGATCTGTTTGTACTAGGTATGGATGGGTTGATTACTGATACGAAGAGAAATCTTTCTACCGAATTCGAAATGAAGGACTTGGGTATGATGCATTATTTTCTAGGCATGGAGGTGTGGCAGAATGAGGATGGAATATCCCTCGGACAAGGGAAGTATGCAGTATAGATCCTGAAGAGGTTTGGGATGATGGTCTGCAAGGCCATGACCACACCTATGGCATCAAAACTAAAGCTATTGAGTGATGCTTCATCAGAGACAGTTGATGCTATGATGTATCATCAGATGATTGGGTCCTTGATGTACCTAATTAACATGAGACCAGACATATGCTTTGCTGTGAACACCTTGAGCCACTTCTTCACAGATCCGAGACATGTTCACTTGATTGTTGCAAAGCATATTCTGAGGTACCTAAGGGGTACAATTGATTATGGGCTCAATTATGAGGCAAATCAGAAGATTAAACTGGAGGGTTATGTTGATTCTGATTGGGTAGGCAGTGCCATCGATAGGAAGAGCACTTTAGGGTGTTGTTTCAGTATGGGGTCAGGTGTGATCTCTTGGTTTAGTAGGAAGAAATCTTGTGTGGAACTGAGTACAGCTGAAGTAGAGTATGTCAGAGCTTGTTCAGCTAGTTGTGAGGAAGTATGGCTGTGGAAGCTATTGTCTAATTTATTTGATCTCCAAATGGATGCTACTTGTATACACTGTGACAACTAGAGTTGTGTGAAGTTGTCAGAGAATCCAGTGTTCCATGACAAGTCGAAGCATATCGAGATCAAGTATCACTATATTAGGGATATGGTGCATAGGGGAGTAGTGAAGCTCTAGTATGTTGCAATGGAGGAACATATAGTTGATGTGTTGATGAAGCCATTGGCTAGGTTGAAGTTTGAGTACTTCAGGGAGAATATTGTTGTTCTCCAGATCGAGGTTTCCTCCAAAGGGAAATGATGAGACCCTGAGACATTCTGACATGGTGAGAGGATTGGTTCCTTCCATGGTAATATGTAAGGGCTGAGCCATTCTGTCATGGTGAGAGGATTGGTTCCTTCCATGTCAAATGTGAGTGCTGGGCCATTCTGATATGACTGTAGGATTGGTTCCTACATGATCAGAAGTAAGCACTAAATGCCATTCTTGGAATGGAGGCACCTGGTCAGTTACCAGGTGGCTCACTCTGGGATTGGGGGCCATTTTGATATGACTGTAGGATTTGTTCCTACAAGATCAGATGTGAGTGCATGCCCTTCTGACATTGGTTGTCAGATGTAAGTGTAGAGCCCTTTCGGCATGAAGGATTGGTTCCTTGCATGGTGGAATATAAGTGCTGAGCCCTTCTGACATTGGTTGTCAGATGTAAATGCAGATCCTTTTAGCATGGAGGATTGGTTCCTTGCATGGCAGAGTGTAAGTGTTGAGCCTTTCTGACATTGGTGGATGGATCTGAGTGCTGGGCCTCTCTAACAGGGTTGTGGGAGGTGTTCCCACATGGTCATATGTGAGTGTTGGGCATGCCTTTCTGATATGATTATAGGATTAGTTCCTACATGATCATATGTAAGTGCTAGGCGGGCCATTCTATCTTAGGGTTAGATATAAGCGCTGAAGAAGACCTACATGGAGGCTAGGCCTACAACTAGTATGAAAAAGGGATGGCTTTATAGAACTTCCTATGACAAGAATAATCATGAGATAGAACCCATGAATATCCAGTGATGATGATCTAGCAGAGATGATGTAGATCAAGGGATGATCTAGATCTAGAGATGATGCTCTAGAGATGATCCAGATCGAGGAATGATCTAGATCTAGTGATGATGATCCAGATCAAGTGATTGTCTAGATCCAGGTAGAGATGACTTGAAGATGGAGTTGAATTGAAGATAGATATGAATTGAAGGTGAATATGAAAAGGAATTGATGATAATCCAGATGATACAAAGAAGAAGACTTGTGCTGATAAATTGTGTCAAGATAATACCTTCCTAGTTAAGAGGGAGTGTTGATGTAATTGTAACTTCAGAATGTATTCACTTGTATTTCTTATGTATTGTAACCCAATGTTTATTTTGGGATGTATTTGTAATGTACGCGAGTCATGCCATGCCCCGAGGTTCCTATCGGGAGTTTCTATAATGTAAAAAAGTCATGTCAAGTCAAGGTGGGAAACTCTCGTATTATATAAAGGTTAAAGTCCCTGCAGTTCCAGGGCACTAGGGTTATTAGACTCACCTAGTGAATAAGTCGTCCCTAGTTGGGTTTAGTCAAGTCAAGAATTAGTATAAATAGCGAGCTAGCCTCTCTATTTATCACACACTCACTCACACTCAGTTGTAGCACTAAGCTGAGGAAGAGAAAGACATTGGGGCAAGGAAGAAAGAGGTTATTGCTGTCGAGATATCATCTTACTGTTTTTGGGTTTCACTTTTGGTGCTGATTATATCTCTGAGGAATTTGCGAGGTTTCTCCATTTATGGTTTCCTCGAGGAAAAATATTGTGTTCATTGTCTCTTGTGTTTGATTGTTGTGCTTGTTGTTCTCTTAGTTAAATATCCTAATGTTATGCTAGATTAATGTTAAAAATACAACAAATTCCACTACTAACATATTGGATGATCCTTCCTTTTGGAATTACAGGATCAAGTCCACTACTAACATACTAGACAATCCTTTCTTTTGGAATTACGGGATCAAGTCCACTATTGACATCTTAGATGATCCTTCCTTTTGGAATTATGGGATCAAGTTCACTACTAACATCCTGGATGATCCTTCCTTTCAAAATTATGAGATCATGTTCACTACTAAAATCCTAGATGATCCTTCCTTACGAAATTGTGGGATCAAGTACACTTACTAACATTCTGGATGATCCTTCCTTTCAGAATTAGGGGATCAATTTGACTACTAACATCCTGGATAGACATTCCTTTTAAAATTATGGGATCAAGTCCACTACTAACATCCTAGATGATTCTTCCCTTCAGAATTATGGGATCAATTCCATCAAGATCAACATTTAATATGATCCTTCCTTTTGGAATTATGGGATCATTTCTAAGGATGATCAATCCCAACATCATCATCTTAGATGATGCTTCCTTTCAGAATTATAGGATCCTGTCCAACAAGATAAATATTTAAGACAATACTTGCTTCCATAATTACAGGATCAATTCTAAGGATGATCAATCCCAACATCATTATTCTGGATGATCCTTCCTTTCAGAATCATGAGATCCAGTCCATCAGGATCAATATTTAAGACGATCCTTCCTTTTAGAATTACGGGATTAAGTATAAGGATGATCAATACAAAATAAGCTACCTATTGTGGTTAGGATTCAATATTGTCAATACTACTCCCCTTTTTAGGGAATTCCTTACAGAAAACACCAATCTTGTCTCTAATGTATTAAAGCTTCACACAAGATAGAGGCTTAGTGAACACATTTGAAACCTACGCACTTGTGGCCACATATTGGAGCTTTATGATCCCTTCTACACCATGTCACAAATTTAGAAGTACCATATTTCTATATGATTCATCTTATGATGGAACACAAGGTTCTCTATCATCTTAATACAACTTCAGTTATCACATAGAATCACGGTAGCATCCATATCTAGATCGAATAGATTTGATAACAACTTCCTAATGCATATGGATTCATAACTAGCAGAACAAACTACAATATATTCCGCTTCTGTAGTGCTGAGAAAAATACTTGAATGATTCATGCTTAGACATGAGATCATAGCTGACCCTAGACTAAATCCTCTTGAAGTGTTCTTTCTATCTCAGACACTTCTTTCCCAATCTGAATTTGTATAACCATACAGTTTTAATTCATGAACCCTAGTATAACTGAGACCATAGTCTATCGTAACTTTTAGGTACCTCATCACATGATGTGAAGCTACCAAGTGACCATGTCTAGGTTCAACCAGATACTCACTCAAATATTTCACAACAAGCATATATTTGTTCAGGTATTCGTCAGATACATCGATGAATCAATGATCTGTCTCTATAGCATCACATCTACTAATTCTAACGAAGCATCAGTTAACAACTTCAAGTGTATATCCATGGGTGTGGCCATGAATTTACATTTAAACATGTCAAACTATTTCAAGATTTTCAGTGCATACTTCCCTTGGTTAAGGAATATTCCTTTTGGGCTCTGCCATGCTTCAAGACCTTGAAAACAATGCATCAAGCCAAGGTATTCAATTTTGAATTCTGCAGCGAGCTTCTTCTCACACACTGATATTTTATTCTCATTACCTTTCATAAATAAGCCATCGAAATACAACAATAATATGACAGGTTCATCATACATAACCCTGAAGTAAAGGTTAGGATCAGCCTTACTTTTGGTAAATCCCAAGCTCGTTAGAAAAATATTGATTCTTCCATTCCAAGCTCTTGGAGCTTGTTTCAACACATACATATCCTTCTTCAATTTATAGACATGTTTTATTTTGTATTCGAATTCAAAACCTTATGGCTATTATATGTACACTTATTCTACAATAACATCATTTAGGAAGGTTGTTTACACATCCATCTGATGCAACTTCCATTCATTCTTGGTTGATAGTCCCATGATGGTTCTGATAGAAGTGTACCTTGCTACATGAGAAAATGTCTCTTCATAGTTGATTCCTTCCTTTTGAGAGAATCCACAGGCAAAAAATATGGCTTTTTAATTCTTAATACTTCCATTGGCTATACCTTTTATCTTGTAGATCCATTTGTAAGATACCACACTTTTCCCCTCTAGATTGGGAACTACTTCCAATACACCATTATGGATTGGTATTCTTCCATCATAGATTCTACCCATTCTTTATTTGGACCAACTACTTCAAAACAAGTAGGTTCTTTGTCTACAATATCACACATCAAAGACACATAACTAGGAAATTGATTTGGCTTCTTGCTCTATCTTGTGGAGCCTTGTGGAGCACCATATATTTCTGCTTCTTGAATAATCTCACGGGCCCAAGATGGATTTATCTTATGGGAGATATTCATGTGGGGAGGTTCTTGGGGCTCTGACATATCATGTTATTTTGAAATCTCATCATTAGGAGAAGGTGCAACTTCCTTCACCGCTTCTGCAGCTCTGGGAGCTACAACTTTATCAGCTTGGGTCTTCATTAAAGGTTTCATCCTTCATTATCAATCTTTAGGTTTGGTATACCTATGACTATCTTGCTTACATGTGTGTTGTCAAGTGGATTGCATAGTTTCTAGTAGTACATATTATATATTATATAAGAAATTCTATGACCAAGAGACAAGTAATGGTATATAGAACAACAAGTATTTCTATTACTCAAGAGGAACGCATACAAAGTTGATTACATCGATCGAAATGGTTCTATATCCGGCTCTCAAACCTATTTATATGATTTACAAGAGGTTACATAACTACCTTTCATTTCAAATAACCGACACAACCTATGAAGTCGAAATAATATATTGATATACTTTACAAGTAGTTGACCAGAGGACCTAGTTGGCTAGCTGACTTATGCTCCTCCAACATCTCCCCCACCTAAAAATATTTCTTCATCCCAAATAAATCAGGAGATGAAAACTGTGTTCTCTAAGTAAATAAAAAAACATGTTTCTATTAGTATAGAATGTTGGTACTACTAGATTGATGTTTCTGAACACACACTTCGATAATGGATTCAATGGATACTGATAATTGGTGTTGGAATTCTTCCCATGAGTGGAGTGAATTTTGGATGCCAATTGTGAGAGTGGCGATGCTCCTCCAACAATGTGGTAGGGATTTTATAGTTTTATGTGAGAAATCCTTCTATGATCATTTAGAATCATGGATCAAGGATTCTTCTGAGTGACCTCTCAGTTCATACAGGCCACCCTTTAGTGATAGATACATATTCTTCAACTTCACGTTTTTCTAACTCCTAGGAGGTTCTTCTTCTTCTTCTACTACTACTAAGTTAGCATGATGTCTTTTCTTATTCTTCCTCTTAAATTCTTCTTTCTTTGTCAGGAAATTTCTGGAAATGTTTCTTGTCTTATCACAATGGTAACATTGATAAGAGGATAAACCATTCTGCTTGTAATATCTCTTTTTATTATTTTGAAACTTCTTAGGAAGATAAGACCCATTATGAGTTTCCTTCTAGAAATAATGCTTTCCTTTTCTGCTTCTAATATGAGTAGTTAGAGGATTGTTATCTTCTCTAAGTATTGCTTCTTGATTAGATACTCTATCTTCTTCTTGAACACATTCTTCCCATAGGATATCAAACTTTAATATTTCCTTCCTTGTATGATGGAGTCCCATGGTATAGTAATACCATTGAGAGCAGCCATTACTAGTTCAATTTCATCAATCTTGTCTTTAATTGCTTCTAGTTGTTCTTTGAATCGATAGACACTTGCAAATTATTAATGGAGAGATTCACCCTTGCTCATGTTTGTACTTTTGAGTTGGGATCTCAAGTTAATCTTCCATTTTATGGCTATTCCTTCATACATTCCTTATAGGGAATCAAACATATCCTTAGGTGTATCCTTAGAGTATACTTAAGGAATCAAGTGATCCTTTATTGAATAAGCTATGATCCTCATGGCTCCAATCATATATTTCTTGTACTTTTGTTTTGCTTCATCTTCTTTGGGATTTGACATAGCTCTCTTGATACAATTTTAAATATCATTCTCTTATAGAATGATTCCTATTTTTTATTTCCAAGAATGGAAGTTTTCTATACCTTCCAACTAGTCATCAAGCTTAGTGCTTGGAGACATCTTATCCCGGATATAAGAAATGACAAAAAATGAAAATTTCTCAGAAATGAAAATTGTACTCACCAAAAGATGATATTGAATAAGGAGAGTATGATGGTACATTCAATTTATGAAGGATCCAAACTCTAACCCTTGAAATTGAACTTGTAAGATCATAGACTTCAGTTTCTAGTTCTGCTTCTCTTTCTGGTTTTCTGGTTTCAAGTTAAACTAGGTATTGAATTTCCAAAGGATATTCACACTGGAAAAATTCAATCTGGGGGCCAAAATATGTTCCTAGGAGGGGATCAATGCGATGTGTCATTTATACTAAAAATTTCTACTTATCAAAAAAACCCTAATTTCCTTGTTTGGAAAAGGAGAGACAGATCTACCTCATGAAAGCTACTCTTTTCAGGCTAGTTCTGATACCATGTTAAGATTATATGCTTCCATATCTTAAGTCCTGGATTGATTAGCATTTAATAATTTTTTATAATAACATCATAAAGAGGATCACTGAAAGAAACACAATCAAAAGGTACACAACAATTTACCCTAGGAAACCCATAAGGGAAAAACCTATCATAGCTTTCTCAAAATAGATTTCTAGTATGCAATGAACAAATAAAAAGGTCTCATTAAGTGAGATAGAAAACCCCAAGCATAAGAGACAAAAAACCAAAGATATTTGTCATCTTCCTTCTCTATCTCTCCTTGTTTCTCTCTCTTGCGCAATACAAGTGTGAGTGAGTGTGTATAAATGAGGGAGGGTGCCTCCCTATTTATACTATTTTCCCAACTGAGATTTTACCTAACTGAGATGACCTACCTAACTGGAAGGGCTGAAATACCTAGGTAAAGTTCACAATAATAGTTATAATCATTGTTTCTGGGTTTTATTGACTGGACTTACAACTGATGGTTTTCCTCATGACATTTACATGACCTTTTACATCAGTAACATCTCCCGAAGGAGGAATAATAATAATGTGAAGTATAAGTAGAAAATTATTCTAAGATACATTATTTCAACAGGAGTCACATCCCACAGGAAATGGGGATATACATGAAAATAGATGGTAGTGCGAAGTATTGTGTTTTCTTAGAAGAGGAGTTTCGAGAGTTGTAATAATAAAGGCATGTATGAGTAAGTATGCATCTAGGACAATGTATTGTTTGAAGGGTAAGGGGATTTAATGGCCCAATGGAAATCCCCAAACATATGTGATTTGGTTATTTGTTATTATTATGGCACTAGATGTTACACCATGGAATTTGGACATTATTATTATTATTTTATTATTATGTGATTTTAATTAAATAAAGGGCTCAACATGGACAACTAATGTGCTTAGGGGTGTTAGGAGCCTATTCTCCTCCTAATAGTACTCTATGTTTCATAATTTTAATTGTATTGAATTTTAGAGATCCTAATATAGCTATTGGATGTTTTTCATGCACCCATGCACCATTACTTGATGAGAATATTCCTAATTAGTTGCTCATGGGATACACTCTCCCATCTCATGACTAATGTTCCCTATTTTATTATTTATGTCCACTATGCCCCTAATTCAAAATTGTCTTTAGTTCATTATATTAAATTTGGGACAATTCGAGTTGTCCTGAGTGAATTAGAGTGATTTTAGGGGATTTTGAGTCCTTCTTGGTGCATTTGAGTTATCTTTGATGCATGAGAGTGAGTTTGGGTAAATTTGAGTCAAAATTATTCAATTCGAGTTGTCCTCAGTGCATGGGAGTGATTTAAAGGGAATTGAACCAATCTTACTAAATTTGAGTTACTTCTAGTGGTTGGGTGTTTTTCCAGTGATTTGGAGTCAGTCTAAGTGGATTCAAGTTGCTCTCTTGAGAACTCAAATGGTCATTCAGTGATTTGGAAAACCCCTTAGTGAGTTCAAGTTGCTTTCTAGTGATCCTCAACTAGCCTATGCTAGTAAATCCAAGTTTCTATTAAAGTATTAGAATGGGAATCCATTCATTAATCTTGGTTTCAAGATACTTGTCCTTGTTAAACTAGTAGCAACAAGGAAGGTCTTCCTACATGCATGTGTTCTTGCATCCATAAGACTTAAATTAGGAAACCAGTTGTATTTAATTTACTTTTCCTATGTTTACTTTGGAAAATAAATTAAAGTGATATAAATTAACTTTAGTGAACCACGAGTTAATGTGAAAGTGAAATTAGGGTTTTTTCTTTACCACTAGTTAAGGTGAAAGTGAAATTAGGGTTTTTGCTTTACCTAAAGTTATAAAAGAGAGATCAATTGGAGGAGATAACACACACACTTGTATTCTGATAGAGATAGGATACATATAGGGAGAGAAAGGCAGACAGAGGATTTAGCTGAGAAGATAGAGGAACGAGTAGTAGGAGCATCGATCTTTGTACAACTGTGCCAGACACTCACACAGGAGGGTGTTGAAGTTTAGCTGGTATTTTCCCAGTGATTCTAACGAGTGCTGCAGTCACCAGGTTTGGGTGAATTTGTAGTGATTTTAAAAGTTGCATATTTTCTCATAATAAAGTCTATATCTGATTGCTACACTGGTTTTCCCATCTTGGGTTTTTTCGGGGGTTTCCATACCCAAAATAATAGTGTCAATATCATGATTTAATGTTGTGATTTATTTCTCAGTTTTATATTCCATTGCATACTGTAAAACATATTCATGTGTGCTTATCAGTTGATATTTCACATGCATTGTTTAGCCCTAGTTGAATATTAAAGGAAAAATTACATGGTATTAGAGATATGGTGAGGTAAAGTTGAGATATTTGTAACAACAACGATAGATTGAGGGTAGATCTATAAGAAGACACAAACCTAGACATCCAGATATAGGGTTTGACAGGTGCACTTCACTATGGCCGTGCAGTTCACAGATGAGGATAGACTCTAGGGTGCTTAGAAATTTCCTACATGGAAAGAAAGGATCACAAGGATCTTGGACGTTAGTGAGGTAGAGGAGCACATTGACTCCATGAAGGTTGCACCCACAAATCCAGAATATTTAGTAGCTTGGAAGAAGATTGATTTTGGATCATGTTGATTGTCTTGGGTGGAGTGAAGGACCATATAGTCCCTCACCTTTCTAGTAAGAATCCTGCAGCAGAGATTTGGATGGACTTGGAGAGTCTATACCAAAGCAAGAACGATAACTGGAAGATGGTGTTGCAAGAGAGCATGCATAGCACCAAGATGGCTAAGGGAGAAGGATCGATGCCTTATTTGATAAGGCTCACACAGATCAGGGATGAACTTGGAACTACTGGCTCTTAGACAATGGATGAGGAGCTAGCTTGGATAGCCCTCAATGGCTTCTATAAGACATGGGCCATGTTTGTCAAAGGTGTTGTGGCTAGGGAGAGGCTCCCTAATTTCCAGAGACTATGGGATGACTTTGTGCAGGAGGAGACCCACATGGGTCAAGGATCAGGCTTATTCAGCAGTGCCCCATAGATTGTGGATGAGGAGGCTCTAGCCCTTATAGGGAAGAGCAAGGGGAAAGAAAAGAGGACGAAGGATGGTAAGAAGAACCTTGACATGTTAAAATTTAAGTGTTTTATCTGCAAAAAACATGGACACTTTTTCTCCTAATGCCCAGATAGTAAGAAGAAGAGTAACAATCAGATGGTTGGATCTACAGAGGTGGATGAGTTCAACAGGAACTTTGATGAGAAGTTTTGCTTGATAGCTTGCATGAAAAGCACCACAAGGAGCAGCATATGGTACATTGATAATAGAGCATCTAGTCACATGACTGGACAGTAGATATTCTTCAGAGACTTGCAGGAGGGTCGAACAAGGATCCACGTTGAGCTAGGTGATGATGCGTGGTATCAAGTGTAGGTGGTGGGAACTGCTTCATTTGAGAGGGAGTCTGGAAAACCCCTTAGTTTTACTGATGTTTTATATGTTCCAGGACTGACCAAGAACCTTATATCAGTATCCACTCTAAAAATTAAGGGATATCAGGTGAAGTTTCGTGACCATAGAGTGTATTTTTGATGTATTTGTAACTTCAGAATGTATTCATCTATGTATCTTATATATTGTAACCCAATGTTTATTTTGGGATGTATCTATTATGTAATTGAGTCATGTTTTCATGCCCCGATGTTCCAATCGAGAGAATCAATAATGTAAACAAGTCATGTCAAGTTATAGTGGGTAACCCTCCAATTGTGTAAGGGTTATAGTCCCTATAGTTTCGGGGCACTAGGGTTATTAGACTCTCCTAGTAGAGGTCGGCCCTAGTAGGGTTTTAGTCATGTCGGGATTAGTATAAATATAGAGTTAGGGTCTCTATTTAGTACACATCACTCACACACTCAAGTGTAGTGCATAGTTGAGGAAGGAGAAGACACTGGGGCTAGACAAGAAGAAGATTACTGTTGTTAGGGGTGCATCTTACTGTTTTAGGGTTTTACATCTTTTGTTGATTCTATCTCTGAGGAGGTTGCAAGGTTTTCTACATTTATGGTTTCCCTGATGAAAAACACTATGTTCATTGTCTCTTGTGTTTGATTGTTGTACTTGTTATTCTCTCAGTAAAGATATTAAGTTAATGTTGAAAAAATAACATGGTATCAAAGCTAACCTGAGAGGAAGAGACTGTGCAGCTGTGGGAACTAGGGCTTCCTACTTTGTGGATCTTCCTCCACAGATTTTTAGCAAAAGTAAGGTGGAATAACTCTCCTCCTTAGGGTGCATCTTTCTATTGAAGCAGAATCCAATTCTGAGGTTTTTCAGTTTTGGACTTGTCACTGCTGTCAGAAATTAGGGATTTTCACAGAATAGGAATTTTTCAGTGATCCCATGCCTGTATTGATATCCTCCCAAAAATAGAAATTAGGGACAAATTTCAAGGCATTTGGGTGGACAAAACTCTGGAAAATCAAAACCCTAATTTGCTTCTAAACCAGCTCTGCAGGATTTCAGCTCAAGTTTCAGATCCGACATCTTGAACTTGGTAAGATTTAAATCTTTTGTATTTGCATTTTAGGTTCTTAGTTAAGATGTCTCATCATACCAAACTTGATGAAAAGCTTGAGGGAATTGATAACTTCTGAGCCTAAAAGTATATGATCTCCCTGGTCCTGGAAGAAAATGAGTTAGACTCCTACATTCATGAGGAGGTTCCAGTTCCAGAGGGAGATGAGGCAAAGGCCTTACATAAAAATAAGATGGTTATGGAAAAGAGGATCATTACTGATTCTATCAAGGATCACCTTATCCCACAGGTGTCCTCTCTCAAGACACCTAAAGCTATGTTTGATGCCCTAACCAAATTGTTTGAAGGGAAGAACATAAACCGGAAGATGACCATGAGAAACCAACTGAAGAATGTGATGATTCAGAATGCAAAAACAATCCAGTCTTACTTCACAAGAGTTTCTCAAATAAAATAGAAACTAGAAGAAATTGATGAAGAAGTGGAAAATGCAGACATTGTAATGACTACATTGAATGGCCTTCCTAGGTCATGGGATTCTTTCATCCAAGGAATCTATGCTAGGAAGAAGCTAGTCAAGTTCAGCAGACTATGGGAATAGTTCTCTCAAGAAGAAGATCAGATAGCAGCTCGAGAAGAGAATATGGGAAGTGAATACCAAGCTCTTACGGTACACTCCAAGTCTCACTCGAAGTCAAGCAAAAGAAGACGTCATAATTCTAGAGGTAAGCACTCTCACAAAGATAACACTAGAAGAGATCTATCTAGGATCATATGCTATACTTGTGATGAAGCAAGACACTATGTAAGGAATTGTCCTAACAAGTAGAAGATAGTAAAGAAGAGCAACAAAAGAAGACATCATGCTCATGCTGCAGAGGATGATGAACCATCCAGCAAGAGATCCAGATATGAAAGTGAAGATTCTTCAAGCGAGGATGAATATGTTCTGATATCAACTCTCACAGGTAACATTACTCATGGTAGTGATGATTGGCTTATAGACAGTGGGGATTCCAAACATATGACTGGATTCAAGGAATCCTTTGTGAGACTATCAAAACATGAATCACCTCACAAGGTAAAGCTAGGAAATGACTACCAATATCCAATAAAAGGTAGTGGGGAATCTTCATATAAGTTAGAATCTAGAAAATATCTAACAATGAAAGAAGTATTGTTTGTGGCAGGACTCAAGAAGAACCTTCTCTCCATATCAGCATTAGATGTAAAAGGAATGCAGGTAGAATTCATAGATGGTCAAGTCATCATGTGGCCAAAAGGAGAGACTATCGATGATGCGGTAGTGATTGGAGAACAAGAAGGAGGATAGTACAAATTGAAGGGCTATCCAAAACAAGCCTCGGTCCATGACACAGTAGAGACAAGTGAACTTTGGCATAGAAGGCTTTCACATGTGCATTATAGAGCACTACCTATTGCAAGGAAAGTTGTCGAAGGTCTTCCAGAAATCCAAGAAAAACATGATGGGGTCTGCAAAGGATGTGCGAAAGGAAAGAATAGAAAGAAGAAATTTCCAAGAAGTGAAAGTAAAGCAAAAGGAATCTTGGAAATCATCCACTTCGATGTATGCAGTCCTATGTCATCAAAATCTCTAAGCGGGTATGCATATTATGTTTCTTTTATTGATGACTTTTCTAGGAAGACATGGGTTTACTTCATGAAGAACAAAGACAAAGTATTCAGTAAGTTCAAAGAATTCAAATCCCTGATCAAGAACCATACTGAAAAGAATATCAAGACCAGTCGATCAGATAGTGGTGGAGAATTCACTTCAAATGAATTCAAAGAGCTATGCAAAGAATCAAAGATTAAGATGGAGCTATCCACTCCTTACAATCCACAACAGAATGAGATTGCAGAACAAAAGAACATAAGTTCATGGAAGCTGCAAAAGCAATGCTTCATGATCAAGACCTTCCTATGCATCTTTGGGCAGAAGCTACTAGAACAATGGTGTATGTACAAAACCATACTCCACATAAGGTACTCAAGAACAAGACTCCTGAAGAAGTCTTCTCCGGTAAGAAACCAGAAGTTAGCCATCTCATAATATTTGGCTGTCTTGTGTACATCCACATTCCAAAAGAGAAGAGGACTAAATTAAATCCTTCAGGAAAGAAGGGTATATTTGTGGGATACTCTGAAAGCTCGAAGGCTTATAGAATATATTTCCCAGGATACAAGAAGATTGACATCAGCAAGGATGTGACATTTGATGAAGACACAACTTACAACAAATCCAAAAGGAGACCTGCTAAAGAACCTGAAGAAGTAGAAGCACCTAGAATTCATGATACAACCATGAATGAAGAAACTCAAGAAGAAGATCGAGAATTTGAAGAACCACAAAGACTTGTAGATCCACCTCTGGAGAAGAATCCTCATAAGAGGAAACCTGCTTGGGTACGAGAACTTATCCAAGGTGTGGAAAGATATGGGCCTCTAGAAGAGAATCACAGAGAAAGAAAGAGGACCAGATCCTCTTCTAGGTATTTAGCTTTACTATGTGATTTCATTGATAAAGAACCTTCCAGTTATGAACAAGTGGCAGAATAGAAAGAATGGAAGGATTCTATGATCGAAGAGTACCAATCGATCATGAAGAATGATGTTTGGGATGTTTTCCCAAGACCAGATGGGAATTCAGTTGTAACTTTAAAATGGATCTACAAGATCAAACATGCTGCAGATGGTAGCATTGAAAAGTACAAGGAAATATTTGTAGCACGAGGTTTCTCTCAGAAAAGAGGGAATACACTATGAAGAAACCATTGCACCTGTAGCTAGATACACTTCCATAAGATCAGTACTTGCTCTGGCTGCAGTGATTAAATGGAAGATAGACTAGATGGATGTCAAGACTGCTTTCTTGAATGGTGTAGTGGAAGAGGAAGTGTATGTAGAACAACCACTCGGTTTTGAGACACATGACATGGAGTATCATGTATGCAGATTGAAGAAATCCCTGTACGGTTTGAAACAGGCACTCAGGACATGGTACGGAAAAATTGATAGATTTCTATCCAGTTTGGGCTTTACCAAGAGTAAAGTAGATTCCAACCTCTACTAAAAGGTTGAAGATGGCAACCCAATGATGCTTCTACTATATGTAGATGATCTATTCATGATAGTTTTGGATGGGTTGATTACTGATACGAAGAGAAAGCTTGCTGCCGAGTTCAATATAAAGCACTTGGGTATGATGCATTACTTTCTAGGTGTGCAAGTGTGGCAGAGTGTGGATGGAATCTTCCTTGGACAAGGGAAGTATGCAGTAGAGATCCTGAAGAGGTTTGGGATGACGGACTGCAAGACTATGGGAACACCTATGGCATCGAAGTTGAAGCTATTGAGTGATGCTTCATCGGAGTTGGTTGATGCTATGATGTATCGTCAGATAATTGGGTCATTGATGTACCTGACGAAAATGAGACTAGACATTTGCTTTACTATGAACACCTTGAGCCAGTTCTTGACAGATCTGAGAAATATTCACTTCATTGCTCCAAATCATATTCTGAGGTACCTGAGGGGTATAGTTGATTATTGGCTCAAGTATGAAAAGATTAACCTGGAGGGTTATGTTGATTCATATTCGGCAGGCAGTGCCATCGATAGGAAGAGTAGTTTAGGGTGTTGTTTCAGTATGGGATCAGGTGTGATCTCTTGGTCTAGTAGGAACCAATCCTGTGTGGCACTAAGTATAGCTAAAGCAGAGTATGTCACAGCTTGTTCAGCTAGTTGTGAGGAAGTATGGTTGAGGAAGCTAATGTCTGATTTATTTGATCTCTAGATGGATTCTACTTGTTTACACTGTGACAACCAGAGCTGCATGAAGTTGTCAGAGAATCCAGTGTTCCATGACAAGTCAAAGCATATTGAGATCAAGTATCACTATATCAAGGATATGGTGCAGAGGGGAGCAGTGAATCTCCAGTATGTTGAGATGGAGGAAGAGATAGCTGATGTGTTGATGAAGACATTGGCCAGAGTGAAGTTCGATTACTTCAGGGAGAAGCTTGGTGTTCTCCAGATAAAGGTTTCCTCCAAGGGAAATTGATGAGTCCCAAAGCCATTCTGATGAGTAGGTCAGATGTAAGGGCTAAGCCATTCTGTCATGGTGAGAGGATTCAGTTCCTTCCATGTCATATATGAGTGCTAAGATCCAAAGACATTATGACGAGTAGGTTAGATGTAAGGGATGAGGCATTCTATCATGGTGAGAGGATTCAGTTCCTTCCATGTCAGATATGAGTGCTGGCCATTTTGTCAAGTAGGACAGATGTAATGGCAACTGCCACTCTTCGAGAGAGTGGAGGAACCTATTCAGTTACCAAGTAGCTCAGTCTGGGATAGGGGGCCTTTCTGATGAGGGTGGAGGATTTGGTTCCTTCTAGGTCAGATGTGAGTGCATGCCATTCCGTCATGGTGAGAGGATTCAGTTCCTTCCATGGCCAATGTAAGTGCAGGACATTCCATCATGGTGAGAGGATTTAGTTCCTTCCATGGCTGATGTAAATGTGGGCCATTCCATCATGGCGAGAGGATTCAGTTCCTTCCATGGCTGATGTAAGTGTGGGACATTCTTTCATGGTGAGAGGATTCAGTTGCTTCCATGTCAGATGTAAGGGTAGGCCATTCTATCATGGTGAGAGGATTCATTTCCTTCCATGACAGATGTGAGTGTGGGGCCTTTCTGATGTGATTGTAGTTTACTACGTGATCAGATGTAAGTGCTGGGAAAATACCTACCTAATGGCTAGGCCTACAACCAGCACGAAAGAAGGATGGCTCTGTAAAAATTCCTATGATGAGATAACACACACATGATGATGACCAGATGAGAACCAGATCGAGCTATGATCCAGATCTAGTTATGATGACTCCAAGAAATCTAGATCAAGTGATGATCCAGATCCAATAGTGATGATCCAGATTGAGTGATGATCCAGATCCAGTAGTGATGATCCAGATCGAGTGATGATCCAGATCCAACAGTGATGATCCAAATCGAGTGATGATCCAGATCCAGATCCAGATTGAGTGATAGTCCAGATCCAGATCCAGTGATGATGATCTAGATCGAGTGATGATCCAGATCTAGTGATGTTGATCAAGATCGAGAGATGATCCAGATCTAGTGATGATGTCCCATGATCATCTAGATCGAGAGATGATCCATATTTGAAGAATGAAGATGACTTGAAGACTCAGAAGAATCGAGATACAGATGATGACATGATCTAGTTGATACAGAGAAGAAGATCAGTGCTGAAAATTGTGTCGAAAGAACACCTTCCTAGTTAAGATGGAGTGTTGATGTATATGTAACTTCAGAATGTATTCATCTATGTATCTTATATATTGTAACCTAATGTTTATTCTGGGATGTATCTATTATGTAATTGAGTCATGTTGTCATGCCCTGATGTTTCAATCAAGAGAATCAATAATGTAAACAAGTCATGTCAAGTCATAGTGGGTAACCCTCCAATTGTGTAAGGGTTAAAGTCCCTGTAGTTCCGGGGGACTAGGGTTATTAGACTCTCCTAGTAGAGGTCGGGCCTAGTAGGGTTTTAGTCATTTTGGGATTAGTATAAATAGAGAGTTGGGGTCTCTATTTAGTACACATCATTCACACACTCAAGTGTAGTGCATAGTTGAGGAAGGAGAAGACACTGGGGCTAGACAAAAAGAAGATTACTGCTGTCGGGAGTGCTCTTACTATTTTGGGGTTTTACATCTTGTGCTAATTCTATCTCTGAGGAAGTTGTGGGGTTTTCTCAATTTATGGTTTCCCCAATGAAAAAAACTATGTTCATTGTCTCTTGTGTTTAATTGATGTACTTGTTATTCTCTCAATAAATATCTTAACTTAATGTTGAAAAACTAACATGTATATCAGGCCCAGGGGTTCAGATAGGAACGGGAAAGTATATAGATTACACTTTGATCCTGTAAAGTATCTAGTTAGTAGCAAAAGAAATAGTCAGGGTGAGTTATGGCATAGGAGGATGGAAAACTTACACCATGGAGCACTGAAGCATTTGAGACAGGCAGTCATTAGATTTCCTCAGGTACACGAGGAAAAGCATAACCACTGCAGGGGTTGTGCTTCAAGGAACAACATGATGAAGCCTTTCCCACAGAGTGAGAATAAGTATAAGGAGCCCTTGGACTTGGTGCATTCAGATGTATGCAGACCTATGAGTGTCCATTCATTCAGTGGTTATAGCTACTGCATAACCTTCATTGATTACTATTCCAAGAAAACCTGGATCTATTTCTTGAAGGGAAAGTTAGAGGTCTTTGAGAGATCCTGAGAGTTCAAGACTCTTGTGGAGAACCAAACATGAAAGAAGATTCAGGTGTTGAGGACAAACAATGGGTTTGAGTACACTTCTAATGAGTTCATAGAGTATTACTTGGTTTAGGGGATCAAGAAGGAGCGCACTGTGCCCCATACCCCACAACAGAATGGAGTTGTAGAGCGAAAGAATAGGACTATGGTTGGAGCATACAAGGCCATGATATTTGATCAGGGATTACCACTATTCCTCTGGGTTGAGGCATATAGGAATGCAATAAACATTCAGAACAAGTGTCCCCATGCAGCCTTGGGGATAAAGACACTAGAGGAGGTCTTCACAGGCACTAGGCTAGATGTGAGTCACATTTGCATATTCGGCAATGTCTGCTATTGTCATGTTCATGCTAACAATAGGAAGAAGTTGGACCCTTCTAGAGATAAGAAGTTTACTTGTTGGTTACAATGAGATTTTGAAGGCATAGAGAGTTTACATTCCTACTCATAGGATGATCATTGTGAGCAAGGATGTCTAGTTTGATAAGGATAGGTCCTTGCGGATATTTCTAGACTTACCAGCAGAGAAACATCCAGAACATGAGTTAGGATTCAAGTTGGAGGAGCCAAATGTATAAGTACAGGTACAGACACAGAGCATAGGTTCTAGTGGTTAGAGGGAGTCAGCTGGATGAGCTGCAGTAGGAGATGGATATCGATCGGCTGTAGCAGGTTGACACTAGGCCAAGGCCTAAGTGGTTTAGATCCATAGTGCATTATTCAAAGCAGGTAGATCCTCCACAAACATCTTTTAAACAAATTGTACCACCAAAGAGGCTTAGTTATATGGCAATGATGATAGAGTTGATTAACTCTGAACCTTCCAGCTTCGGGGAGGCTACACAACATGATGTGTGGCAGGAAGCTATGGTTGAGGAGTATGACTCCATTATGAAAAAATATCTATGGGAGGTTGTACCAAGGATACAAGGGAAAAATATGGTGGGATCCAGATGGATCTACAAGGTGAATCATGCTGCAGATGGAAGCATGGAGAAGTACAAGGAATTCTTTGTGGCTATGGATTTTTCATAGGTGGAGGGTATTGATTATGAGGAAACATTTTCCCTTGTTGCTAGGTATTCTTCCATTCGTACCGATATATCACTGGAAGCTGAGATGGGTTGGCATGTCCATCAGATGGACGTCAAGACTGCCTTCCTCAACAGAGTGATAGTGGAGGAGGTGTATAATGAGTAGCCATATGGGTTTGATGTGGAGAAAAGGGAGATACATGCATGCAAACTACATCGATATCTTTATGGGCTCAAGTAGATGCCTTCGGAATCGTACTCGAGGATTGACAGCTATGTATGGGAGATGGGATTTCAACATAATGAGGCTGACCACAACCTTCAATTCTTAACTAGTGAGGTGGCTCTCATACTGGTCTTATATGTGGATGATCTCTTTTTGACAGTAGATGAGAGGCTAATTGGAGACTGTAATTCCAACCTTGTAGTAGAGTTTGAGATGAAAGACCTTGGGCTGATGCACTACTCTTTGGGCTTGGAGGTTTGGCAAAGACATGGATGCTTCTTCATCGGATAGGGGAAGTATGCATTAGATATCTTGAAGATATTTAGGATGGAGGGCTTGAAGCCTATGGCCGTACCTCTAGTTTCCAACTGGAGGAATATTGATGCATCAGGATTAGACAGATTTGATCCTACCTTGTATTTTTATCTTATCAGATCACTTATGTATTTGGTCAACACTCCACTAGACGTCAGCTTTCAGTCAATTTTTTGAGTCAATTCATGGTGGACCCTCGGAGAGTGCATTGGATGGCTACGAAGCACATACTTCGCTACATCAGAGGTATAATGGAGTATGGATTGGTTTATGACAGTAGGGGGAGTGTACAGTTAGCAGGTTTCATAGATGCTGAATGGGAAGGAGGTGTAGAGGATTGGAAGAGTACTTCAGGTTGTTGTTTCAGCATTGGATCATGGGTTGTCTCTTGGTTCAACAGGAAGAAGAAGTCAGTTGCATTGAGCTCAGTAGAGGCTAAGTACATGGAATCCAGCATGGTTGCTTGTGAGGGTACGTGGCTGAGGAATTTACTTGTAGGGTTGTTTGAGTGTGAGCTAGAGGCTACAATAGTTCACTATGACAATCATAATGGTATTAGGCTATCTGAGAATCTAGTGTTCCATGACAAGAGAAAACACATAGACATTAGATACCAATTCTTGAGAGATTATGTTCAGAGGGGAACCATTCGGTTGGAGTACATACAAACAGATGAGTAGGTGGTAGACATTTTCACCAAGGCACTTTGCAGACAAAGTTTTGTGAAGTTCAGGGATAAGTTGGGGTTGCTACCGAAACCCTTCCTCATTGAGAGGGAGTGTTAAACTAGTAGCAACAGGGAAGGTGTTCATGCATGCATGTGTTCTTTCATGCACAAGAATTAAATTAGAAAACTGGTTGTACTTAATTTACTTTTCCTAAGTTTAATTTGGAAAATAAATTAAAGTGATCTAAATTAACCTTAGTGAACCACTAGTTAAAGTTAAAGTAAAATTAGGCTTTTTTCTTTACCACTAGTTAAAGTGGAAGTGAAATTAGGGTTTTCACTTTACCTAAAGTTATAAAAGAGAGATTAATTGGTGGAGAGAACACACACACTTGTATTCTGACAGAGATAGGATACATACTCGGAGAGAAAGTCAGATAGAGGATTTAGCAGAGAAGATGAAGGAGAGAGAAGTAGGATCATCGAGCTTCATACAGCTAGGCCGTACACTCAGATAGGAGGGAGTTGAGGTTTATATGGGATTTTACCAATGATTCTAATAGGTTCTGCATTCACCAGGTTTGGGTGAATTTGTAGTGATTGTAAAAGTTCCATATGTTCTCATAATAAAATCTATATCTGACTGCTACACCGGTCTTCCCATCTTGGTTTTTTTCGGGGGTTTACATACCCAAAATAATAGTGTCAATATCGTGATGTGATGTTGTGATTTATTTCTCAATTTTATATTCTACTGCATACTGTAAAAGATATCCATTTGTGGTTATCAGTTGATATTTTGCATGCACTGTTTAGCCCTAGTTGAATATTAAAGGAAAATTTATAGTCCTTTCATGGAATATGAATGCATGTGGATGGATTCAAATTACTTTCTATTTATCACTTTTTTTTGCAGGGCATGATTATTTTGTTTTTTGTGTTTCTATATCATGAATTAAAATTCATGTGCATGGTTTCAAGTTGTATTTTTCACATAGCTGCTAGACCCTTTTGTTTGCATAGAAAAATTAAAATCTTGTGAGGGTGATCGTGCACCGATCTATTAAACTGTGGACACTGGAGATATTTTATATTGAACATGGAAGTACCTCGAGAACAGTTAATTTATTATGATATAGTCATATGATCCCTGAGTGTAGGTGGTGATGTCCCTAGGAACTATATCACTGTAGGGAATCTCATTGCATTGGGAAGTGTTGATGCAAAGAAGATAAGTGACGGGGGAATGTTTCTTGTCTCTTAGGTTGTATCATGAGTATTATTTGTTTGAGATATTATTAGAGAGTTACCTAGCATGTAGATCCATGGCCTCATATTGGGGGTGACCCATTCAAGTACTTGTCTTGACTGTTTCTAAGGCTGGGTGGAACATTGTCCTTTTAAAGTTAGTTGCACTATTAAAATATAAGTATTTTATTTGGCTATTATTGCTTGTGTATTTTGATACAATAGTGTGACAATAGAGGCTTGGATTATCTCTGATATTTCAAGTTGTATATTAGTTTATATTCAACTTGGGAGTAAAAAAATTGAGTTCATAGTCTTGAAGAACAATGATCCACTTAGAAATCCTTCCTTCAAATGAGGTATGATTTCAAGAGATATAACATAGGGTTCAAGTTTGTGATGACTTTAATTTTTCTCATAAGAATGTAATTATGGATTTTATAGACATAAAAACAATGACCAAGGCTAGCTTCTCCTCATGAGGGTATGAGATAGAGGGCCAAAATAAGTTCTTCCCAACATTATATATGATAGGTTCCAAAAAATCAACATCGTCTTGGATGAGCACTTTAGATACAACATAGTGGGATGTTGAGATGCAAAGGATGAAATCATTTGTAAAGTTTGGAGGGACAATCAAGGGATATAAAGTAATATCCATCTTTAAGGAATGAAATTAAGCTAGTTCTTGTCATCCCGTATAAAAGTGACATTGTAACATGGAAACAAAAAAATCCATGAACATTTGTGGCATAATCTAGGATAAAACACCATAATTTGTTTACCTTTCCTTGACTACTTTGAAACTCGACCAAGTTCTTCAAAGGAGGTATGCCAATAAATACTTGAAAATTTAAATTGTTAATAGTGATACCCTTTCTAGATATGTTCAATTCTAACAATGGTGGGTTCAAGCAGATGTATTTGTGACACCTAAGAAAATTGTGACGAAGATTCTAAAGATGATGAAAGTTAGTAGATGGAAATTATCCCCTCAAGTGAAGAAAGATATGGGGGGGTGCCTCATTTACGTTGATGACATATGCTTCGATGGAACATTGATGAAATCTTGGGAAGATGGACAAAAAATTGTGGAGATCGGTACAATGGATAAAATTATGGCTATAAATGCCACACAACGCATAAGGATGGTTGGTCAACAATTCCTTATTGTGTTGTTTGGTAGAATAAGATAGAGTCATATTAACCAAGAGGGTTTTAGAATCAATATTCTCCTCATTTATGTGGGGATAAGCACATAAGATGGGTAACTATGGACAAGGATGGGTCACGTGACCCAGGATATCCTACATAACATAATGCATAGGGGCTCATGTTGGTGCAGTTAAAGGGAGTTTTAGGGTCATATTTGTGTTCAGAGTGTTATATTATTTGCATGTAATTTAATTGAAAAAATCAATAATCAATGGTATTAATCGATTGAAATTGGAGGTGATAGATCGAAAAATTATGGCACACCATCTAACTAGAATATTTTTTTGGACAAAGGAAAATGATTGGTCCATAGAATGAATAAATATCAACAAGAAATCGAACAAAGTTGACTGAGTCAAGTCAATTATAATAGACTAAATAAAAGTGGTTATAAAGTTATGCATTGTCACTGATGAGATGATGGTTGTATTGTGACTATAAATAAGATGTAATTCCTGTGACGTAATATCATGGCATGATATAATCAAGTGTGATTTGTGGTATATCACGACATGGCTATAGACACTTGTTTTAGAGTGCTTTCTTAATAGATGAGTGTCAATTCACTGGTTTGTTGGTTTTCCTCTAAAAGAGAGGCTTCCAAGGTATATTTTTGCAATGTGTTGACATGTTTTTGTTATTGTATTATGCTTATTTGTGATTAACTATATGAATAAATTGTCATATTTTTTGTAATTAGTTTTATTACCAACAATTGGTATCAAGTTGTATTTGGTGATAGGGGATGCCTTTGTTCCTGACAGTTTCACTTAATCCTAGATCTAGTAAATACTTGTTACGGTGGGAGATTTATGGAAACATTTATTCATTGTTAGAAGGGACAATACATCAAGGATATAAATTGAAAAGTTTAATGTGAATTATTTTGATATTTGGAATATTAAAATGGTGCATATCCATATCAATGGGGAACACTGAGTTGTAGTATATCAAGGAATGATTTCAATTGGTATGCCAAAGGAATACTTGTAAGATATGAACAAAAAGGAAAGGAGGACAATCCCACTTTGGGTAGTATATTTTATATTTTTGAATCTCTTAGAAGAAGATACTACAAATAATCTATAGGAAAAGTTAGGAACTTGTACTACGGAAAATATCTAGTTAACACGCTTTTTCTTTAGAATAGGTTGTATCTTCTAAGGATAGGTGAAGGTGACTTGGTTATAGAGAAACTAAATGTGTTCAATACCATTATCAGTCGGTCGTTGTCCCTGGACATTAAAATCACCAAGAAGGATAAATGTGCAAGTCTGTTGTGTTCATTGCTGGATTTCGAGGATAGCTTGGGCATGGATATTGGAAGAAATAGTACCACATTGAAGATAGACAATGTGTTTGCATATTTGTTGTCAGAAGGTTTGAGACAACAAAACAAGGTAAAAGTGATGAATCAATATTTAGTGGTAATAGGTTGAATAGTAGATAGAGGAAATGAAAAAATCTCTAGCAAGAAGTCTAAGTCAAGAAGTAGGTCTAAGACTAGATCGTTTGATCCAACGATAAACAAAATTTGGCGATGTGGAAAATTCAAGAAGTAGTGATGAAATTGAAAGTCAACAAAAGTTGAGAAAGGAAATGAAATTGAGGAATGTTTTTCGACTGATATTAAGTATTAAAAAGAAGAAAAAGACAATGTGTATTTTTCCTCTACAAGTACACAGTCATATTGCCATTCTTCGTTATTACACTTCAGTGCATCATATCATATGCAAACTCACATAGAGTGGTTATGTGAGTATGATATGATCAATGGTGGTGATGTTGTACCACGAGATGAATCACTGAAGATGATAGTCAAATGAGGTAAATTTAGACCAAAAATGAAAGATGGAGGAATACGAACACTTCTAGGAGTGCTGCATTTTCTAGGTTTAGCCCAAAACCTAGTATTGATAAGTAATGTAGGGAATGAAGGTGTGAAGTATGTGTTATACCAAAATCCTATCACCATAATGTGATAAGACATTTGACATACCTACTTGCCCTGAATCCTAGCTTCTAGAGTGGAAACTAAACGGTTTTTCATCAATCTGTCATACAAATTCCCAGCACTAGGCATGCCCATTTATCCAGGAGTGGTACCCATGCTCGCATCGCCTTTCGTTGGTTGTCCACAAGCGGTGCCACCACCCATTGCCCTTGGTCCATAGGCAGTTATTACCGGAACCGCTTTGTCATAGAAGGGGAAGCGCGGTACCCTGGGTAAAAAGGGAAAAAGAGAAGTTTCTCGGTGCTTCTAGATGATAAGCCTTGTGTACTACCTTATCCCTATATTGTGGGTTGGTTGAGCTTGAGATCCCTCATCCTAGGATCTTAGAGGCCACCTCACCCATTAATTTCTCAACCATCTATTACCATTAAAGCCCTATAAATATGAGCTCATACCCATGGTTGAGGAGAGAACATTGAAGGTATTGTTATGCTGTTGGATTGATTCTTGGCCCAAGATCATTTGGAGAGAGCATAGAGAGCTAGAGTCGAAGATTTTGGGGATGAAGAGCTGGTTTCTTGGAGATGCATGTCAACACTAAGGGTTGGTTGTAAACTTCTTCATATTTATAATGCAAGTTGATTTCTGTCCCACATATGATGTTGTTGTTGTGATTTCGCATATATATGTTTCTAGATTCCTTAGTCACTAGCATAGATTAGTATATCATATTCTGGTTGCTTTGATTTGTTTCATGTTGAGCTTTTTTTCAGGTACACAGGTGAACTGTCAAAGCCTTGTATTCCATATATCTACAACATCTAGGGAGAGTCTTCTACCTTTGTCCTCTATTTGTTCTGGATATGAACCATTCAGACCAGTGGAACACCTTGCTGTCTGCAGGATGTGAAATATTCCAGCTAACAAATCTGGCGACTCCGTTGGGGAGTAGAGTATTCAATTGTTCTAATCTTCCCTAGTTTGCAACTCTTGTCCAAATCCAGGATCCATTTTCTTCAACTCTTTTCAGTCATATTTACTTTTTTATTTGTTTTATTTGGGTTTGAAATTTCTAGATTTGTTCAATATCTGAGTTATTTCGGTCTTTTATGCTCTGTTACCACATTCAATTCGACAGTATTTGCCTTGATCTAGTCTTTTCTGACTTGATCCATCGTTATTTTTTTGTTTTGGCCATCTATATGGAATCGTGCCCATGCTGTGTATGAGGAGCAGTGCCACTGCTTGAACATAGTGAGCAGTAAGCAGTGCCACTGCCTGTATCTGGTTTGCAAGGAGTGGTGTTGTCTTGGAAATGCTCTGTCAACACCTATGAAATGCAGTGCCAGGTAGGCATTAGTCCAAAACTCGTTTTCCTCATTTTTCCTTGTAAAAATTTGGAATTTTGATTACTTTCAGTTTTGTTATCAGTCTTATGTTATTGAATCTGATGTGTGTGGCTTACTGCTTTGATGGTTTAAGATTGATTTGAGTGGAATTTCAAAAGTTTATTTAGTCTTTCTGATTGTTCATCTGCTTCTTGCTTGTTGGTTGTGCTTAAAGAAGGATTTCTTGTTTTCTGAAATTTAGGGTGCTCTTTCAAGTCTCTTTTCATTGCATATTCTAAAAGAAGAACACTAGATTAGCTTCTATATTTCATTTCTTGCTTGCATAGTAAACTCTTTTTTCTTTCCTTCAAAAAAGAAAAGTTTTTCTTGAGATTAGGACATCATATTTGAGCGTTGGATTTGGGTTTTCTGATTGTCTTTATAAGCTTTCAGGACCTTTATGATCTTTCATCTCTCATGCATATAGGACTATGTCGATCAAAATAAAATAAAATGGTAGTTTTAAGTTAGATTTGCTTATGTTTTTGAGAATTTTGAAAAGTTAGCGTGCATTGGCATATAGGTGTGCTTGGTGTTGTTCTTTTAGGAAAATAGATTCTCACCCTTCTCATTTGCTTTCGAAAAGAAGAATTTGGTTTGTAAAAGTGTTTGCTTGTCTTTGATTTGATATTCATGACTATTGATTGGAATGGTTTTTGGTTTTGAAACAAAAATAAAAACAGTCTCTTCCCTCCCATAAGTAAGCATACTGAACGGTAAAGTGAAAATTTGCATAAGCATATTGCATTTTTACTTTTATGTCAAAACATCATGCATTCACCTAACCGTACAAGTTAAAATTAACAGTAGTTGTAGGTTAAAATTTGCGTAGTAACTTGAGTGATAGGTTAGAGATGTGTTCAGGTATCGTAAAACATAGGAGTTGTCGTTATTTGTTAGCATTACATTCCAGGACTCATGTGGTTCTTCCATGTACCGTCAGTATATCGAATAGCCTTTCACATACCCTTGAGGTATATAGAAAGATACTTCACGTACTCGATTGTATATCGGAAGGCCCCTTGTGTAGGGTTATGCGTTAGACAACACTACTACTGATTCGAGCTCCCACGTACCTTAAGTATATCGAGAGACCCCACTAGGGTACCTTATCTATCTGAGAAAAGCCCTTTGGCTGTCTTGTTTGGAGCCATACACCAAAAACAACATTTGGGGAGATTACTACGCACGTACCCTGGAGGTATATTGTGAGTGGCATCTTCTTGACAATCCTAGTGAGAGACTTGACTTTTGAACTCCTCCTGTCATTTTGAGTTTGCTTGTTTTGACCTATAGTTTGAGTAGGGAAGTATTTTGGTGTGTTTTTTTTAGATTTTCAGACCCTTGGTTAGATAGGAACTATACAAACTGGGTGAGTTAAGATAGTCCAGAAGAGTACGAGGATTGCCACCTGATTTTATTCCTATTTGAGGAGAAAATCCAATGGAAGCTATCGACCAAGGAGATGCTACCACCTCCCAAGTGGGAAATAATGTGGTGGTGGAAAGTGGAGTACCATATTCTTCACACTCACCTCCCTCGTTCCAACAACCTTCTCAGGGAAATTCATCGTTCCATTCTCCCTTGGAAGTTCATGTTGATGATGCAACCCATTCGGATTTTGGTCCTAATGCTCCTTTTTGGGAGACACCTATCAGATAGGTCATTGCCTCATTTGGCACTCATGTAAGTTCTCCTGATGATGAAGAAGAACGCAGGAAATACCGTGCTGCTATTCTCTGTCCACAGGAGGTAGAAAAATAGATTGATAACCTATAAGGCTTTACACCAGTACATTCCACATCTCTTCCTATGGGATATCATTCACTAGATGATTATATGAGACCCACTGAACCGATTATAGATCGTCCATTAACAACCCACATCCTAGGTCAAATTTCCATCCCTCTCACCTCTCATGTTATGTCTGTTCCAAATCCTCCCAGGTCTTTTGCATCTGGGGCCCAACCTTCAATTCTTGTTTCGTCAGTACCTTCTAATGCTGGGGGGAAACCCCCACCATGACCTACATTATCTGATACCAAAGTTGTACCTAGTTAAGGGCATACCTATAACATAGAAACATCTACAGTTTTTGTCCCTCCCACCCACACTAATGTGGTAAGTCCCCTATCTAGTGCAGGTCAACCCTTGGGGGAACAACCTATTACCATTCAATATTATAGTGGTTATGGTTATCAAATACCTATAGGTAATCATCCATCTAATCCTATAGGAATTCCTTATACTGGAATTCGATACCCTCATAACACTTTTATGCCATGGGGGCAACCCAACTAGTCTTACATGCCAGCCATGGGAGGGATACCTATACATACTGCAGGAGATGCGGGAGGACCACTTTATGGAGGCACTCCCCTTAGGGGATCTCATGGTCCTGGAGGATTTGGAAACTTTCCTCCTTATGGTCATGGGGGTCCTAGTGGTCCTAGGGGACCTAGTGGATTTCCTCCTTATGGATCTAGAGGGTCTGGTGGCCCTCCACCTAGTAGTTCCAATGGCTCTGGAGGTTACCACCTCCTAGAGGCTCCAGAGGGTCTGGTGGTCCACCCCCTAGTGGTCCTGGTGGTCCTGATAGCTCTAGAGGTCCTCCTCTTGGAGGCCCTGGTGGTCCTAGTGATCCTAATTCTAGAAATCAACCCCTTAGGGATGGATCCTCCAATGGTTCTTCCTCACATGAACCTGTTTATCAGTCTACCTATGGCCCTACTGGTAATTATATGCCATATCAATATTACCAGTATGTGCAACCAAATAGACAGTTACCTTTCCTAGCAACTTTGGACTTGCCTGATTTGTGCAAGTTGATTAATCATCCCATTCGACACAATCCCTCGTGGCCTCCCATTCCAGTAAAGTTACCATCGGATATCCAAAAATTCGATGGGAAGCAAGGTGAAGATCCACAGAACCACATTATGACTTTTCATTTGTGGTGTTCCTCAAACTCCCTCATGGATGATTCCATTCGGTTACGACTCTTTTAGTGAACTTTGACCGGTACGGCTGCGAAGTGGTACATTGAACTCCCACAACATTCGTTTGTGTATTTTGGCTCATTGGAAACCGTATTTCTTACGCACTTTCAACTCCCTATCTGTTATGAAATGGGCACTGAACTTTTAACTTATCTGTGATAGAACACATCCACCCATATTTTTGATCATATTCGTGAGTGGAGAAGGAAGATAAGGCTTATTAAGGCCCCTATTCCAGATCAATTGTTAGCTGATTAGTTCACTAAGTCCTTATTGCCTCCTATTGATTGAGATGTGGCCATGGGTAGTGCCATTACCAAAGAGCAGGCTATTAGTCAGGCTCAGTACCTAGACTTGGTCTATTCCCAGTCTGGGACTCTTTATGACCTAATTCCTCAAGCTCCTCGGCCCAACATTGACCCTGCCAAGCCAACAGGAGAAGTACCTATTGATGGGATTGTTGGTTCAATCCAGTCCCCATCCATAGAAAAACCTACCAAGCAAACCAAAACCACTACTCCTTTGACTCCCAAGGTTTCTGCCGAGGTCAATTCTATTCAAAGTACTCAAACCTTGGGTAATAAAAAGAAAGGTAAAAATTGAAATAAAAAACATGGAAACCAATAAAAGACCCCACTATCAACCAATAATGACAACAACAAAGGGAAAAGGAAGGCTAAATATCCTTATCTGTTATGTGGTGGTGACCATTTTTCAAAGGAGTGTCCCCATCGAGACGAAATCTCCCAGTTTCTGAAGTCTAATACCGCACCTGAAGTACTTACGGATCCCTTTCCCTCTCAACAACAATTGGTACACCACATGTCTAACTAGGGTAACTCTAGTTCATCGGAGGAAATTCATATGATGTCCTTAGATACTATCCATCTACAAACTCGAAGTAAAAATTATGATAAACCTGCCGATAAGAAAGAAGATCAATCTTCTTCAGGGAAAGCTCCCTCTACCAGTTCTCTGGAATCCTCATCTACTGTTCCCTTGTCTAACGAGAAGCCTACTCACGACATGATTTTTCACCCACCAAAGAGTACTCTTCTAAAGGCTATATTTAATCCCAATGCCCGAGCTACTCAATTATATAATATAGTTGAATATCTCACTCAGGAACCTTATGCGATTTCTACCCTAGAAGTACTCCAAAGTTGCCCCACATAGCGCAAGAAATTGTTGACAGCTTTAGGAGCTTTAGACCCAGATAACACTAACTTGATTCACATCAATGTTGAGAACTATAAACCAATATTACTGCATAAACTCGCTTTTCAGATTATTACGAAAGTAGTGGGAAAGAAAGTATTTCGAACGGTACTAGATGAAGGAGCTTCGACCTTGGTGTTGTCTCTGACTTGTTGGAAATATCTTGGCTCTCCCGAGCTTGTTACATCACCGACGACCCTTAAAGCCTTTGATGGACGAGGTTTCCAACCCCATGGTCTCATATCAGCCCTCGCAGTTGAGCTGGGAGGAAAAATTGTTTCCATCCAAGTAGAAGTGGTAGATGCCCCTTTGGATTATAACCTCCTTTTAGGAAGGAATTAGTTCTATGCCATGACTGATGTTTCTTCAACAGTATTTCAAATAGTCCAATTCCCGTATCTTGGGAGAATTGTTACCATTGACCAGCTTGATTTCAATATGTCGGATGTTACTAATTCCACGGCTAATAACATCCCCATGTTAGGTCAGTCCCCTCCTCCTTACCAGTCGATTGGGGTAGGTATGCTGAAGGATTCATCCCTTATGGGGATTTTTTCGTCTACTCCTCCTAGCATAGATACTATGACAGTACATATGATCACCTCATTTGATTTTGAGCCCAAGGGAAAAAATGTTGTTGAGTCCACCTCGTTGAGCCCACACAAAGCTATGTATGACACCATTCAAACTTGTTCCAATGATCACACTGATGACCTTCATTTAGGGGCTTTGGATCCTTACCATTTACCGTACTGGTTAGAACCTTCTCTTCCGATTCTAGATTATCTCTCTAAGACTTTTCCTTCCGACGAGTCCATTATAGAGATCATGAATACGGATGAGCCCATTTGGGAGGATCACCATCATAGATCCATGTTCCTCCCCAATACAAGTTCAGGTAGCCATGATTTTGCATCCTTGTTTCCTATTGATATTGTCAATGTTCTGCAAAGTCCTATATTGTTGCAAGATACAGATTCTGAAGGAAACCTTTGCAACATTACTCAAACAAGCCCAATTGACATATTAGCCAGGCCTAATGTTATTGAGCATGTTCATGTTGGGAAAAACTACTCCATAGATGAATCTGAAGCATATAAGGCACTTTTTAGGGAATTCTGTGATATTTTTTCCTAGTCCTATGAAGAGATGGCGGGGATTGACCCTTCCATTGTGGTCCATGAGATTAAAACTTATCCCACGACTAAACCTATCAGGCAGAAACTTAGGCAAGTCCATCCTAGGAAGGCCACAGCTATTAAAGTTGAGATTGAGAAACTTCTGAAAGCTTCTTTTATTTATCCTGTACCTCTGACGGAATGGGTATAGAATTTTGTCCCTGTCAATAAAAATCAGGGCACCATTAGATTCTGCATCGACTTTAGGGATTTAAATAAAGCTTGTTCCAAGGACAACTTTCCTACCTCGCATATTGATCAGATTATTGACAACTATGCTGGAAGTGTCATCTTTTCATTCATGGATGGCTTCTCTGGCTACAATCATATTGAGATATTTCCCTTCGATCAACATAAGATGGAATTCATTTGCCCATGGGGAACCTTTGCATATAATAAGTTACCTTTCAGCTTGAAAAATGTTGGAGCCATGTTCTAGCGTGTGATGTCCTATGTGTTTCATGACATTAAACATATTGTTGAACCATACCTTGACGACCTCCCTGCTCATTCACATCAACGGGAGGACCATCCTGCTTGGTCATCTTAGAGACATATTCCTGAGATGCCGTCATTATAATATATGGCTCAATCCACATAAATGTGTTTTTTGCGTTGAGATGGGACATCTTCTTGGCTTTGTGGTATCCAAAGATGGCATCTAGATCAATCCTTTGAAGATTACTGCTATCATTAATCTACCAGCCCCAACCAACATCCTTGAACTCCAAATTTTGCAGGGGAAGGAAAACTTTCTTTGTTGTTTCGTGTGCAATTTCATTGAGAAAACACACGGTTATATGCGTCTCCTCAAGAAGAACACTCCATTCTTCTGGGATGACCAAGCGCAATGCACCTTTGATAATATTAAGCATGCTCTGACTCATTCACCCATGATACACCCCTTGGATTATTCAAAGGACTTTCTCTTGTATATTGCTGCCTCTGCTACTACCATCTTCGTGGTTTTATTGTAGGACAATCTCCATGGTCAGGAGCATGTGATTTATTATGCCAGTAATAATCTTATTGATTCTAAAACCCATTATTCACATGTGGAGAATCTAGCTTTGGCAATGGTCATTGCTATGCAAAAATTTTGTCACTACATTCTGCTTCGCACTACCACCATATAGGTAGACTAGAACCCGATGTACTACATTCTAACTCGTCAGGTACTTGGGGGCAAGTACTCCCGTTGGATCATCATCCTTCAGGAGTTCGATCTTGAGTTTGCTAAGGCTACATCAAAGAAATCCTTGGTTTTTTCTGAGCTTATGTGTGACCTTCCCTGTGCTACCATGGAATATAAGCCCAACAATTCATTTATAGATGAATTCCTATTCCTAATTAGCACTATTGATCCTTGGTATGGAGATTTTCTGATTTATCTCTAGACCTGACATTTTCAACCGCATCTATCTCGTGATGATCATCACCGCATCCGTCACCACGTGAAGTACTACCTTATCTTAAATGATACCTTGTATAGACGTGGGATTGATTCCATTCTCCAGCGATGCCTCACTCATGAGGACGTTGAACATGTGCTGAATGATTGCCACTTTGGAGCATGTGGCGGTCATTTATCTGAGATGGCTACAGCCTAGAAAATCCTTCGCACTGGCTATTTCTGGCCTTTTGTCTTCAAAGAATGTCATGAGGCTGTTAAGAAATGCCCACCTTGCCAACATTTTTATCCCAAAAAGTGCACCCATCCTACTCCACTTCACCCCATCATTGCCATTGGCCCTTTTTCGAAATGGGGGATTGAATTCATGCATTGTAAGCCTACCTCAGCTGGGGGGCATGGTTACATCATCGTAGCTGTGGATTATTTCACAAAATGGGCTGAGGCCATGCATACATATGTAGGAGATGGTAAGATTGCCTCTCTCTTCTTATTCAATCATATCATAGCTAGATTTAGAGTTCCATAGTCCATTGTCATTGATCACGGATCTCATTTCCGTAGTAAAATGCTGGAGGAATTGAGTGCCAAGCTAGGTTTTTGCCATGAAAACTCTATGCCGTATTATACATAAGCTAATGGTTAGGTAGAGGCCATTAACAAGGTTTTGAAAACTATGCTTCATCGGATGGTTGGAGATCATAAATCCAATTGGCATCTCGTTCTTTTTTCCACTCTTTGGGCTTATCGAAATTCCATGAAAATAGCTACTGGTTTCACACCATTCCATCTTGTCTATGGAATTGAAGCTTTTTTGTCGATCCAATGTCATATTCCATCTTTACAACTTGTCATCGAACTTCTCCTAGACACTTCCGAAAGGAAGCGATATTTTTGTACTTAAATAACCTTAATGAGACTCGAAGAGATGCTTCCTTGGCTAATGAGGCACATAAGAAATGCGTGAAGGCGTAGTACGATAAATATGTCTAGCCTCATGTTTTCAACGAGGGTGACCTAGTTTTGACTTATGACCAAAGATATGACAAGCTAGGGAAGGGTAAGTTGAGTCCATGTGGTATGGACCTTTCGTTATTTCCAAGGTGTTAGAGAAAGGAGCCTATGAGTTAGTTGATTATGATGGAATCCCTTTGGGGCAACCTCGCAATGGGTTGTACCTAAAAAGGTACTATGCTTATGTTTTCTTGGATGGTATCTTGTATATATGTATATTGATTGACTTTCAGTGTGCTTTCAATATTTTCAATATGGTTTTGAGTTTTAGTGTCCGCGTCTGTTTATACCATATTTTCGTCATGCAGATGGCTTTCTACGACTTCGCTGATGGTGCTTTCCACCACACCTTGAATATAGCCTCGGTTGCTTGGGTTCTCTATTACCTAGCTGAATATTTTGTCAGTTTAGGAGTAGTTTGTTTAGGTCCCGCTACCAATAACATCACAGAATATGAAGTAGTCATCGGTCTTCTGACTGAAGCTACCTCCCAGGATGTCCCTGATCTACTATTTTTGATTGAATCTTAGCTTGTGGTTTGCCATTTAAACCATGTCTACACCATTAGGAACCTAGTGCTCCTCCGCTTCTTCCAAAGGGTATGTTTGTTAGAAAGATCGTTTGGAACCATTACCTATAGGCATATCCCTAGGGAACATAATGTAGTTGCTGATTCATTAGCTAATTACATCCTAGATCGGAATATTTCCCATTCATGACGTTAAATCAAACATGTTATATTGTAAATAAACATTTAAAGACACATAGAACTCATAGAAAACGCATTTATCTATTTGAGACATATAAACACCGTGTAAAATTATTTATATATATATACAAAAATAGGTCCCAAGACCTCATCTGAAGCACGTAGGCTTTCAAGAAAAATCATCATACAAAAAATCTTGAAGCTATCAGCTTTTAGTATACATGTCTCATCCACTAATGGTGCTCATGATAGCACATCACTACTCGAGCCACCCTACATAGTAACCTGCTGAATCGGCCTGGTACTCCCACCGTAGATCTCTGATATCTAGTCGGGAGGTCATCTATATCAGCATCTGGGATGTCCAAATTCAACCTCTCTAGGTTTTCCTCCAGCTCCCCGATGATATCATCACCCCATGGCACAAAGCGAGCTC
Source organism: Pseudotsuga menziesii (assembly GCA_001517045.1). Classification (NCBI taxonomy): domain Eukaryota; kingdom Viridiplantae; phylum Streptophyta; class Pinopsida; order Pinales; family Pinaceae; genus Pseudotsuga; species Pseudotsuga menziesii. The sequence continues at coordinate 220,241 of LPNX011058979.1, read as the reverse complement.
CAGCTCTCCTGTCTAATGGAGATGCTCCTCCAGGCCTCGCTCCTCCAACATCTGCATGAAGACAAATAGGTCTCATCACTTATCATAAAAAATATAAAACATAAAAACATTTTCCATTATTAGGGTTTCTTTCTTCTTACCAATGTCACCCTACTGCCCTCCAGGTGGGAGTGGTAGGTAAGGCTCACCTATAAAATATATGCCTTCATAGGCATAGTCCTCGACCATGAGCATCTGATCCCATAACCATCTTAAGAATGGATCCCTGAAATTCACTCTACCCCTACCCGCTCGTGTGCAAGCCATGACTTGGACCCACCTCAGCATATGGGGGTCCCGTGCTCTCAGATTCCAGAAGGTCACCTAGGGCCTCATCTGCGGGACCCACTCAAATAAGAAGCAAGCTAAGATGGAACCAAATCCGAACTGCTTCAGCTCTCCCTGCTGACATTTAGTCAGTTGATCCTTGAATATTGGAAGCAATGCTTCCGCCTAGTTGAACACCGTAGGTGCCATAGCCTCTAGGGCATATAGCATATGTACCCTGGAATCCTGATGCACACCTTCGATCCCTGCCACCCTCTACATGGTGAATAATAAAATCCATAGAGCCATGTCTATCACTGCTCTAATGGGGATTTTCTTCCCCGATGTAGCTGTACTTGGTACACAGTGTCGATCTATGAGCTCTCTGGTGGTAATTTCCCTGCCACGGGAGCCTATCAGTGAGATGGGGGCACCCCATCTAGATAGTCCAGTCAGGAAGTAGATATCCTCTACCTCCACTATAAGTATGTGTGCCCCCACCTCGAAATACTATTGTTCTGGATTCCACATTCTCAGTATGTGTTCCAGTAATCTCTCGTGGGACACCATGCTTGGTGTCTGGAAGAACTTTAAGAGCCCATAGTCCTGGAGTGCGGCAATGCAAACCACATTCCTTTCAGCAGTAGCATCCTCATTATCATGTCTTCTTTCCTTCCATATCACCATATTTTGGACACTTGGACCTACCAAAAACAACAATCGTATGCATTAATATCATCCTTGAGTCATTGCAAATCAAAAGAATAAATAAATTTTGCACATATCATTTGTTTAACTTCTCCACAGCTAGCACCACCTGTGCCCCATTGGAGATAGGCAGTGGCACCACCTGTCCGCCTTGTTCTTGGCACGGTTCTTAGGTGTTACCACGTATCCTGTAAGGGGTAGCCACAGTGCCCACATATTGGATTTTAGGGCTTGCCAAATTAGCCCAAAACTCCACCAAATCCAAAAATAGAAGCTATGAAATGAAAGATAAGGGTCTTAGCTGTTACCTGCAAGTTATGAGACTGAAAATGGACGGTGGAAACTCCCGATATCAGTTGTGGAAGATCTGGCTAGAAAATTCTCCAAGTGCTCTCTGCTAGAGGTAAATAGTGAACTGTTTTGATTTTTTACTATTTACTTGCCTTATATAGACATTTTTTTGGGTCTGACCTATTATATTTTTTATATTATATCATGTTCTAGTCAAAATCTATTTGTCATAATCCCTTAATGTTGATTTTGAATGCATTTAACACTTGTTTATGAGTCGTCTGAAAGTTGACTTTAGTGAGAAGCTTTGGAAAGTTTGTTTATAGATTTTTCATACTTTCACAAAATGGAAAAGTTCGTTGAGCATTTATTATGACACTTTTTCACACTCATTAAAATCTAGTATAAAAGTTTTGAGTCCAGTTCAATTTTCTTTCCAGGCTCGTAAAATACGACATTGTGTAAAGAAGCGTCATGGAGTTCTCTTTTCACCTCTTTTTCAGGCTCGTTAACACAAAAAACTCATCGAGTCCATTTCAAATTATTTCCAGGATCATAAAACATTACGTTGCATAAAGGAACCTCATGGATTTCTCTTTAAACCCTTTTTAGGATCCCTAAATACGAAAAGATTATCGAGCGATCTTGTGTTCTTCATGTTCATTAAAGTATTTGAAGAGTCATCCGTCCGACAGTAGGTTATCTCTTTCTCAGTTTTGATAGGACTATTTATGAGAAAGGAACACTCCAACCAATCATGACTGGAAGAGTTCACCAAGGTATGATTTTACACTTTTCGGGCCTTAGAGACTAAATCATACAAAAAAGGACCCCCATGGATTTTTCTTCTGTATTCATTTAGACTCTCTAAACATGAACGATACCGAGTTTTCTTTCAGTGGACTCGTTAAATTAAACATTGAGAGGCCCATTTTGGGAACGAACCCCTCCGCTCTCAGGTTCATAAAACATATGAGGCTGGACTTGTCTTCTGATGAGCTATATCGAGTGTTTGTTACCCTCTTTGAACTCGTAAAACTGAAAAGAGGCACTCATCAATCATGATGGGGAAAATGGGAAGGGAATAATTTTGTAAATAATGGCAGTTGTTTGTCATTACCTTTGAACATGGCACTTTTCTACACAATCAGGTCAGTCAATTGGGTATTCAGCTTATCTTCGTGATGATCCACTTTCATGAGTCATGTCAATCCTTTGAGTCTTTCAAAAGAATGCATTGTCCACTATCGCATTGTGTATCTATCCTGTCTAGTCATGCTACCAAGTCATTTTGTCGTGCTGCCCAATGTTAAAAGTGGGGCTGAAGAAGTTTTACCTCTGCAATCTACACAGTCTTTATGTCAGTATCTTTGAGTCAGTCATATGGTTACTACATTCACATCATTCCAGAACTATGTTTCATGTTTCATGTCATCGATGTGGGACTCATCATGGACCTCCTTTAACGAGACTATTCCCGTTGAGATCAGCTCAACACTTGGGAAATAGTCTTAGAAACAATATTTAGTACCTTGAGATCTGTATGCCTTAATGACAAATTCTCTCGCTCTCAATGTAGGTTAACATCATTGACCTTTGATCAATAGAATCGACTGGGTGTTCGACATCAGGACATCTATTCGCACTCAGTAGATTGTACTAGGGTACCTTGGGAATCATTGGCATTAATGATGATATCCCTTGCACTTGTTAACAAATCACATCATTGACCAGTAATCAAGTGGTTTCTACCATGTTTGACTTCAGATCATTGTAATCACATGGATAGAATCGTACTTTGTGGAAGACGAGATGAGGACCTTGGGCATTTGTTTAAAAGCGCTTATTGCTTTTTCCCAAGGTTGTGATGGAGTTTTGTATATCTAGCATGGATCCACATTTGTATGGTCATGGATATGCTCAAATTTGTGTCTGTATGACATAGATCTATGTTGTATGTCTGGTAGCTATGTCCAAGTTTGAGTCCTCTATCACATGGATATACGCTTTATTCTAGAAGCCATGCTTGTTTATTCCACTCATGGATCTTTCTTGTATTGGTCTAGAACTATGAGTTTGGTTACTTGTGTCTATGAGTCAACATACTGATGTACTACAAATGCCTACTTGACTGCATACTTAGATCGATCCGACAGTTTCATCTCCTGGCGAGGACTTGTTCTCAAAGCTTTCATTTATCATATCACTCTAAGACTCATGATTTGGGGGGCATCCTATTATACCAAAATCTTGTCACCATCATGTGATAAGACAATTGACATACCTACTTGCCATGAATCCTAGCTTCTGGAGTGGAAACTAAATGGTTTTTCATCAATCTGTCATACAAATTCCTAGCACCGCGCATGCCCCTTTATCTAGGAATGGTACTCCTGCTCGCATCGCCTTTCATTGGTTGTCCAAAAGTGGTGCCACCGCCCATTTCCATTGGTCCATAGGTGGTTTTTACCAGAACCACTCTGTCATAGAAGGGGAAGCACGGTACCCTAGGTAAAAAGGGAAAAAAGAGAAGTTTCTCAAGGCTTCTAGATGATAAGCCTCGTGTACTTCCTTATCCCTACTGTTGTGGGTTGGTTGAGCTCAAGATCCCTCATCTTAGGATCTTAGAGGCCACCTCACCCACTAATTTCTCAACCATCTCTATCCATTAAATCCATATAAATATGAGCTCATAGCCATGGTTGAGGAGAGAACATTGAAGGTATTGTTATGTTGTTGGATTGATTCTTGGCCCAAGATGATTTGGAGAGAGCATAGAAAGCTATAGTAGGAGCTTTTGGGGATGAAGAGCTGGTTTCATGGAGATGTATGTCAACACTAAGGCTTGGTTGTAAACTTCTTCATATTTCTAATGCAAGTTGATTTTTGTCCCACATATGATGTTTTTGTTGTGATTTCGTATATATATGCTGATAGATTCTTTAGTCACTAGCATATATTAGTAGATCATATTCTGGTTTCTTTGATTCATTTCGTGTTGATCTTTTTTGCAGGTACGCAAGTGAACGATCAAAGCCTTGTATTCCAAATATCTACAACATCTAGGGAGAGTCTTCAACCTCTGTCCTCTATTTGTTCTGGATTCGAACCATTCAGACCAGTAGAACACCTTATTGTCTGCAGGAGGTGAAATATTCTAGCTAACAGTATGTATTTTAGAAATATATGCACATGGTGGTGTGAGGAGTGATGATATTGATGAAGGGATTTTGGACTAGAAACTTGTACAAACTATTGGGAAAATTAGACATTGATAAAAGTTCTAATTTGGTTTGTTTGGAATCTGACAACATATCTTCTTATCTAGTTGAATTGACCATGTTTTTCATAAATGGATCAATAATATAGGTGAGAAAGATATTCTTTATATGTACATTAAAGGTGTGGTTAAAGTTCTCCTTAATTGTCATGAGTAATTCAATTTCTATGAACATTGTATTTATGGTAAATAGAGTCACGTAAGATTCTCATATGGTGCTACTAGGGCTAAGAACACATATTTCATTAAATTTGTAAATATAGAGTGGATCTAGATATTTAAAACTTTAACTACATTGAGTTTTTTCAAAATCAGTAAAGGATTAAAGTTGGTTTCATTACATTATTTTTATTAATATTAATTATAATTAAAAGCTAAGTTTGTTAAAGTTATTTAATGACATTTGTTAACCCAAAAAAACCCTAAATGAGCTCTACATGACCTACACCACCCAAGGACATCTATTTCACTACCCTCATTTGACCCCCATGTTATAGCTAATTTTACCACTCCAGGTGAATCACACTTGTATGGCCTTTCCCCTGTTGTCACGGAGAGAAATTGCTATGGCTTGGGGTACCACAACAGACAGCTTGACTCCAGAAATCAATCCTTTCCAATATGCAATAGAAATTAAATGTCTAACACTAAAGGATCAGACCTCGTACCTTATTCTGGATGGTTGAAGTAGATCCCCGTTGAGATTTCCAATCTCCAACTTGAATTGATATATTACTTCCTCGACAACAAGTAAACAATACAAGCATTCTATATATCATGGTGTTAGATCTATTCTAGAATATATAATCAATAATGTAAAATC
>LPNX011058979.1:142500-203823 GCA_001517045.1 Pseudotsuga menziesii | reverse complement strand
GGTATACATCAATGACCGGTAATCAGACGATGGACTACTATGTTCGACCTCGACACCTCTATTCACATAGTAGGACATGTACTCGTATCGGTTTGTGTAGAAGACCTTCCAGATGGGTGGCATCTGTTATATGCTACCTCCTTGATCGTGCCAGTGTTCATGAGATTTCAACTCTCGTGACTTGTTCCAGTATATGTCAGAAATTTCCAGCCACTATGGAGATCTTGATCTATTGTATATCTTCAGCCTTGTGGAGATCATGGTCCTTTGTATATCTTCATCATAGAGATTCTGATCTATGTATATTGTACGTGGCGATGACCACATATGTTCTATCATGTATCATGCCTATTCATGGCCATTGTACTCTTATGTATCCAGGACTGCTAGATGTATTTGCAGATTATATGCACAGTCGTATTATGGTATTATGCTGATTCGGTGGTTGGTCTTCCATTTGGGTACCTTCATCACTTCCTTCCTGGGATGGACTTATAATTTATTTCGGCCATCGTATAACCCCTCTGATCTCATACATTAGGGGGTATCTGTTATAGAGATTTTCACCCCACTAGGTGAATCACACATTGTATGGCCTTCCCTTGTCCCGCTGCAGACTCATTAGACCCAATGGACCACATTTTATCCTTTGATGTATCATTGATCATCCCCAAAACTATATAAACTATGATATACGCGGCTTTTTCCCCGATAACCGCGTACATACGCGGGTTTGACCCCTATAGTCACGTACATCGGGATGTGTGCATAATCCAAATCCTTTTGGAGCGTTCCTTAACTTGGACCCGACTCATATGACTCCTGGCCTTCCATATACCTTGAGATCGCTCGGATTCGACCCTTCATTATCCCTTGTGAAGCTATATAAGGAACCCTTTGGTACATTGAAGAGGGGGGGAAGATATAGAGAGATTGAAGCAAGGAAGCTATAGTCCATTGTTGCCAGAACTTTATGCTTGAGTCTGCATCCCTTTGTCCCTTGGAGCACTGTTGTGTTCTTCCCAAGCTTGCCCATTGTTAGTAAGCTTGCTATCGAAGTGATGGAGGATTGAGGTGGTGGAGGCCCAAGTGGGGGATTCAGTTTCTCCGGTTCGCAGACGTGCCGTCAGAGGTTGTCACTTGTAATCTCTGATTCTGGTTAATAGAAATATCTTTTCCTGTCCAGTAATGTGTATTTGAATGAATATTGTTTCCATTGGAATATGTCAAATGCTTTTACATTATTGATTATATATGCTAGAATAGATCTAACACCATGAAATATAGTATGCTTGTATTGTTTACTTGTTGTTGAGGACGTGCTATAACAATTCAAGCTGAAGATTGGAAAGCTCAACGGGGATCTACTTCAACCGTCCGGAATAAGGTACGAGGTTCGATCCTTTAGTGTTAGATTGTTTATTTCTATTGCATATTGGAGAAGATTGATTTCTGGAGTCTAGCTGTCTGTTGTGGTACCCCAAGCCATAGGAATTTCTCTCCGTAACACCTAGAATTAAACTCCTTGGCCTTTATGTTCCTGTAGTATTTCCAAATCCCCATCGGATATGATAAAGGAGTGGAAATCTTGCTATCTTGCTGCCAAAACATTGCAACCCACATCACTTGCAACATCCATGAGTGGAGGTGATGTCGCATATTGTGCAAGATCAAGCTTGATGACAGGATCTTCCTGGACTGGTTCTTGAAAAAATTACTGCCACCTATATCCAAGGACATCACCTTTGAATGTCCCCAAACAGAGGAAGAGGCCATATTGAAGGCCCAACAGTTCAACCTCATTTACACACAGTCTGAATACCTCTACACCATCATTCTAGATGCTCCCCATGTAGGAACCTCCTACCGGGATGTACTGGGGCCATCCCATGCTGTAGATGGCATCATAGGTTTTGTCTCCCACCAATCACAACACCACCCGGCACCACCTACGATGCCATCACAACCAAGCAATGCCCCTAGTGTTTCCTACCCAAACCAAGCTCTTGACTATGCAAGAATTATGTCTCAATCTGGAGCTACAGCCTCCTATGCACAACTTGTGCCACAACAGCATACCCATGCACCTACTTGGCCAGCACAACAATATGTGGGATAGATGCCCACATTTGTAGCACCCCCATCCCCCCAAGTCTACTATTCACCACCAGTGCAAGCCACTCAAGCCCTCGCCCCATCTCCATCAGCACCTTTGGTAAGAGTGTTTGCATAATAGAATCATCCCAACCAACCAGCCCCCAATAACCAACAAGGGAAAGGTAGAAATAATCGAGCTAGGAACTGAGGTAACAACCAACCACAAGGAGGTGTCCCACAGCCAAATCCTCCCAATAACACCAAAGAAAATTAGCTGGATCAAAATCCTCAACAACCCAACCCATCTAGATGAAACACTCCATTACAGAAAAATCGGTCGTGCAAACTATGTGATGTCTACGGGCACTATACGCATGAGTGCCCCTTCATTGGCCACTCCAAGTAGGTTCTTCAAAATGAAGATCAACGCGGTACCAATGCAGAAGTCCTAGCTCAACCCAGCCCAGCACCACCAGGCCCTCCACCCATGGTGCTCCAGAACCTGTTACCACTCCAAGGGTTGGTAGAAACTACACCCATGCCCCCACCTGCCCCCGTAGCCCTTGTTGTGGCCCCACCTATAGAGATAGGGGTTCATCACCTACTAGCCATGACAACTGACGAGGTCAACTTGTAGACTAGGCAGAACCAATATGGGTCCACTACCAAAATCGTTGACCCATCAATGGAATTCATGTCCAACACCACCAACATACCTCTTCACTTACCCCCTTTTCCCCCATGCCCCCCGATGTGATAGGTTTCCAACAATTCCATGGCTAGAGCTGCATTGAACTATAGCATCATTGATGACTTGGCCCAGTCACCTACAACTTTGTCAGTTCTCAAGGTGCTCAAAACATTTTTGTCGCAGTGGAAAGCGTTGTTATCCACACTAAGTGTGGTGAACCCCTCATATTCCAAATTGATAATATTCGATTTGGATCAAGGTGAACCTAGAATTCCATCCACCACTGCCTTCCAAATTTAGGTTTGAATCAAGAATTTGGTGGTCCATCGATGCATCGTCGATGAAGGGGAATCCACCTATGTTATGTCAACATCTATCTGGAAGAAACTCGGGTCCCCTACCCTTCAACCGTCCACTACTACACTCCGTGCTTGTTATGGTCACCCCACCAAGGCCCAAGGAATCCTTCTGCATGTCCCCATCACTTTAGCAGGGAAGACATTCCTAATTGACATAGAGGTGGTCAATGCATAGTTGGAATATAACCTTCTGTTGGGACGAAGTTACATGTATGCTATGAAATTTGTGGCATCTACTGTTTTCTACCTTATGATGTTCCCTCATGATAGGAAAATTGTGAGGATGGATCAACTAAATTAGCATGATCCGCAGGGGAAAATGGCACTAGCCAACATTATCCCTACCATTGACACTAATGTCGAAAACATAGCCGCCTGACCATTATTGAATGTAGCCCCTGGGTTTTTCACTGAATCCTCAATGATAGATCTCTTTCCCTTCGTGTCACCTCCATTGACACCAAGTGATACTGCAGATTTGTGCATGACATCATCTAGCACCAGTACACCCAAACCAAAACTGCATCCACAGCACCAACAACAGTCACATCACCATCCACAGTCGTAGTTCCATCTACAGCCACAGCTCCATCTGTAGCCATAGCTCCATCTATAGCCGCAACCCCATCTACATTTGATACCTCAGCCGCAACCTAAACCTTAGTTACCAATGAAACAGTAGGGTTCATTCCCACTCAAAACGATCCTTTTCCTTTTCTTTTTCTTTTTCCTTTTCCTACCATCTGGGATCGTGAGTAAGTCTATATTGGCAACCTGCAATTATAGGATTTGACACTAGGAGTTCCTGTGTGGTACCTTGAACCACCTACCCTACCTCTAAGGGCCCAGGATGTGTTGACTCATGTACAACCAATTGAGATGATGTTGCACCTACCTCCAGGTCCATCAAAGACTCCTCCCATCTCCAGGCCTGCCCCTCTTCCTCCAATATAGACTTGGGGCAAGGCCACCAAAGCCACAACCAATACCATTTACATGATCTCTAGCACCAGTTTCCCTTCCATATCATCAGCTATGGAAGATCCAACTAATATATCCCGGCGCCACTTACGCGATGACAAAGAGATTTGTAATACCACCTCTAGTTTTACCTCATTCTCTTAAAACTATAGTGTGGAATCGGTTCTTCCCATTAAATACCATATTTCGTCACCCCGCCTTGCTAATGACCTTTGTCTTGGCAAGGGGGCATACCTCTTCACTGATCACTCAGATGTTCACCTCTTGAAGAAGCCTCTAAACAGGCTCCACCACAAGAGATTCTATGCCTGGTACAACCACTATGAGTCTCTTATAGTGTAGTTTTTGTTTTTTTGTTTTGCATCATTTTTACAACAAGTTGGTGACCCCCTCTAGTAATAGTTCCACACGTAAGGATAGCCCACTGGAGGGTACAATACCACATATACACATGCACATAGTATGCCACATGTATGATCTAGCTACCACCTTGCTAGCATACCCTCAGATCCCTAGACCTATCTTGGGGGTCGAGTCCTCTCCATATTTCCCTAGTTGCACAACGCTCCCAGGGAAAGAAATGACCTTTAGACTTCCTCCCTCCACATTGATTCCTTGGGACATTACCCAGAGTAACGTTGATTTCTATACCACCATGGGAATCGTACATTGTATGTTGAGCTAGCTCCGTACCCATAGGCCCCCATTTGGTCTAGTTTTTCCCTATGCATCACTACACTAGGGGAAGCACCATTAGCTATTAAACTGGGCCATACATAGTTCATTTCGGACGTCATTCGCACCACTGGTTTCAGAATTTCGTCCTTTATATTTTTAGCGAGACCATAGTCTCATGTTTAAAAAACAATTTTTGTGTCCACTTCCCTAGATTTACCTTGGTTTACATACCACATTGTGATACAAGTGTCTCTATACCTGTACTTGCATCATATCGTCCTACCACAACTTATGCGGGGTTCTATACCATCTCCCATAAAGAAATAATTTTACTATTTCAGCATATAACTTTCAAATCCATCTGCCGCAGCTTACGTGGGTTCATGGACCATTTCCTAGAGAGCAAATCATTTCTTTCACATACATTTGGAATATAACTATCTCCAGACTTGCACTCACCTCATATGTAGTCCATTCTATCCACAACAACTCACATAAGACTCTCTTGACCTATGTTCGAGAGCCACCTTGGTCTATGTGCCTCTGCCGCGATCTATCTCATGCATGTATTGGTATGTTCAAGAGCCACCTATTCCATCCATACAGCACAAATGACCTTTGGACCACCGTCCATTGTCCCGACATGGGGGCACCATCAGTGCCCCCTCAATAGTTTAACCATACCACATTTTTTGTTAATCTATTTTCTAACTCCTAAAATAATGAAAGTATTGCCAAGCGCATTTGATTCCTCTCCCGCTCGTTAAAGTAAAAGAAAGGGCTTCTACATCATCTTGTTTATCTCCTTTTGTGGACTATGTAGAATACCATCTGAAAAGGACCACCTTAGCACATTCAATCCAAGAATGTTCCCCTCTACATCCTTTTATGCTTTCTCGGGCAGAGGGGCTGAACTTTACAAAAAAGCTCACCATGGGTTGTTGTTAAGCTTTTTTGTATCCTTCTCATCAAGAAAAGATCGCCGAGCAAACTTGGTTTCATTCATGTTCGTAAAAGTATTTGAATGACCGTCCAGTCAGTATGGGTTTAACCTTTTTTGACCTGATTGGACTACCAATGGTAAAGAAGTCTCTCATCCCCTAAAGGATGGGCGAGCTCTCCTATGCACACTTTTAACCTCTTTCAGGCACAAGAGACTATCAACGAAAAACATACCCCACTGGAGTCTTCTTCATGCTTTAAGAGTCTCTAAAATTGAAAGCACCATCGAGCATTTACTTTCTTGGGCTCTCTAAAAGTCCACGAGATCGTACCACAACGGTGTCTTTCGACACCACCCCACATATAACAGTTCGGCAGCATTCCCACTTTGGGTCTTGTTGGCAGTCAGCAACAACCCTCTCATTTATTCTATTATGCTGAAAAAAAATGATCAGTTTTCTTCTATGATTTAATTTAAAAGATTATTTAAGAGTGCCTTCAGAATCTTTGATTCTGAAGGTACCCTCAATTTCATAAGAATAAGAATCGTATTAGAAATTTATGAAGTACTTTCATAAATTTGATAAATTAGTTGCTGTAAATCTTGTAAATTTTATATATAATCAAATTTTGTCATTATTATTAATTCATTTGATTATATATTGATTCATGAGATTGAAGATATAGATTGCTAATTAATTCTTAGGATCAAAATGAGAATACATTTTGAACATCCTACAGATTTGGTTTAAATAAGATATTTATTATTATAAGTTTTTGTAATTTTTATAATTAGCGTTGATTTATTAATTGGAATATTTTATATTAACCCTAAGTTTATATTTTACATATAACTTGATCTTTTAATATCTTGTCATTATTATAGTGTATATATATCTCACGAAATAGTTAGATTTTATTTATATATATATCGTTTCAAAATCTTCATTGTAATATAGTCCTAACAATTGAATTTTGATTTAGTGTTAATTTTTTATATTCTTTACATTTGATCACATTTTGCATTTAAGTCATGGGTATTATAATTTCATGAATCAATCACATCTATATATCTATGGTTTTGAATGGTTTGATCATTATCTAAAGTTGATCTTAGTACTTAGTTGTAATTACGAAACCCTAGGAGACATTATGAATTATAATGACAACTTCACATTATCTGATTGATGAGTACGGTTGCCCTCCATATGTAAGCCTTATTTATTATTAATTGACAGTCGATTTTATGGTTCAGGGCATGAATGATCGAATTGATAACGTATGCTTATAGGGGTTTCAATCATAATAATATTTTTGAATCACTATGTAAAAGATTGAGATCACATTGATAATTGATTTTGGTTTTATTCTTTTGACACCTATCAATTTAACTGACATTTGTTGGTTTAATGATGAAATCGTGTCATTAGAATTCAATTTCATAAATGACTGATAGCTATTTCCACTTATGGCGCCTATACGAAGCTATCATTCCAGATTGTGTATTATCAATGCTTTGGTTATCAATCCCTGAATTGAATTACTTCGGATATGGAAGTTCAGTTAGAATTCAAAGTATTAACATAATGTTTTCTGAAGGATTTGGTTAGTTATGATTAGTTTATTCATTACTCATAGCACCAAAATGTTGTCATTTGTTCGCATTATTTCGAGATTTAGTTACCATGGCCAAATTTGCGGTTCTCGTTCCTATCATGTATGAATCAATTGGAGATTTGACATTTCACATAATTCCTTTCACTTGGATACCTATTCCTTTGATTTTCACAACCACATTCATTTCAAACCAAAACCAGAGTTGCAGTGAGGAGACAATGGCTCCTCTCAGCCGATTCGATATTTCAAGGCCTGAGCTGGTGGAAGCTGATGATAAAGTCGATGTATTGTTCGAAAAGATAGGATGGGGTTCGTTTTTCAAATGCTTCAGTGGTCATAATGCAGAAGTTACCAAACAACTCGCTATGAGCTTGAGGGAGGATGTAGCTCAAATTGGGGGTTTTTAAATTTATAATTGATGAGGATAAGATTGCAGAAGCAACAAAGCTTCCTTAGACCAGAGAACATTGGTTTAAAGGAGGAAAGTTTGATAAGAAAAGGTGTAGGTCATTACTGTTACCCTTACCCACCAATGCAAACTTGAAAGTTGGGGTTTCAGTTAAATTCTTAAAACCAGAATGGTGAGAGTCTTATGAAATCCTAGTCAGGTATGTCTCTTGTGATGACCGTCTCTCTCATCTTCTTTATTATCATCTGCGATTATTATTAGCATTGAAGGGTTGTAAGCTCAATATTCCTTTTTACTTACTTCAAAGCTTGAACAAAATGACACGTTCAGTGCAAAGTACTATATTAACCCTGATAGGAGCTTGTTCCACCACGGTCTGATTAAAATTCTAATCCAGCATCAGTTATCTCTTAGCTGTATATCCTGGGATGAATTATCGGTTGAAAATAAGCTAGGGTCAACACAGTATTTGCCAAATCCTCCTCCTAAAACTCGTAGGAAGCGTAAATCTCCATTAAAATCTGAGATGGATGATATTCATAAGGCTGAGCCAGGGGATAGTAAATTACAGGAAGCAAGTTCACCTGTAGATACTCGTATTAGTAATAATGGTACCAATAAGGTCTATCCCTTTGATGCTGAAACAAATATGGATCAATATTAATTTGTTAAATGTTTCAGCACATCTGTAAAGGTGGATGGTAAATTGATGACTATTAACAAAATTGATTCTATTACTCATGAATTCATCTATGATGTATGCACTCCTAAAAACCCTTCGGATGATTCTGCATGAAATATTTAACAATTAGCACAATTTTGTTGTGATAGGAGAAGTTTTGAGCCAAAGGGATCTTTGTCTGTTCATTCACGAAGGTTCGCTCAAAGCATGACTACAGCGCCTTCAGTCTCTATTCTTGTAAATATTCAGCAGAATACTCAGCCAATTGTTGTTCAACTCGAGGATTATTTTTTGTCTTTGATTCCTGAAACAACGCATATGAATAAACCTATTACCATACTGTAAAATCTTGAAAAATCGTTGTCCAGAAACATTACTGATCCAAGGAAGTGTGAAAGAGCACCATCATGTACGGATGCTTGTGGATCTGGACCTGAGCCATCATGTATGAGTAATCCATCACCAGTTCAGGATGTAAATAATCTTGATTTTTCTCAGTCTGATGATACACTTCATGATTAGGATGAAGAAACCCTTCAACAAGTACTTGATTGAGTTTATGAAAGAAAAATAGCAGAGTTAAAAAATAAATTAAAAGAATGTCAAGTATATGTAGCCTTAAAAGATGAAGAAAATAAAACATTCAGGATAGAATTATTAAATTGGGTGAGTAGATGGAAGAATATGAATCTAAATAAGAATCGATACAAGGAATCCAAGAACTCAACGATAAACACTAATCGACACTTGATTGAGCAAGTAAATCAACAGAAGCTGATGATCATTAAACTCAAAGAAAAAATTTTGAAGAAAGAAGAGTAATTAGTTTACAAAACAGACCTTGATGTCATTTCTCTTTTTGTTATGCTGGTTTATTTCTCTTTTTGATAGGTAATAAATATTTAGTGAGCACGCCCGCAAAATCGTAGATTTTCCAGGCATGCTTTTAATTTTTTTTTTTTTATTTCATTTTCTGTTAAACATGGTTTTAATGAGAAATTTTATTTCATATTTTACAGGTGTACATGGTATCATTATGCTATAAAGAATATAGGCTGTGTTTGTTCAACAGTTGACATTTGTTGGTGCTTCTAGAAGGATTGGTTGCTCAAGATGGCCACGATTACAAATCAGTTCGTTTGAGCAAGAGATAATACACGGTAGTCATTTAATTGACAGTTTTATCTCATAGGATAAATGTTTATGACATATGTGTTTTGGAAGAAATTTGATGTAGCTAAATAGGGATATGATTCCTATTGTCTTTATTATGGCATTTATTAGAAACTGAAATGGGTTACTTGTTTGGTTATATAAACTAGTAATTTCGATGTAATGAGGGTCGATGGAGTACTTGAAGAAAAACATAATTGAAATATCATTCCAGTTCTAGTTTTATCTCTTTACTAGAGTTTTACCTTCGGAGAAGGAGTGTGACTTAAGTTTTTAGACTGGTATCACTGTTTGGTACTATTTTTGAAGACTTTTTTTTTTATATATATTTCAATATATCATCTTCTAGTTGTACTTTGGTACAGTTATACTTTGTTATGATTGTATTCATTATCTGATATAATACTCCGTTAACACAATATTACTGTTTGAATTATTATGTTACTATATTGAATCAATCAATATTTTTATTGAAAATTTAAAGCTTGGTAATATACATATTTATGTTTATTTTGATTTCATTTGTATTTTACAATGTTTTCATTATAAATATCATCTTTTATTCAAATATTTAGTATTGACTATTGATTGTTAATTAATAAAACATTAGAGAGAAATTCAAAGTAGTTGTCTATTTTAATTTTCTGTTATTGTGAATATATAGTAGAGTGATTTAATGTTAATGATTTAAATATTTTCATTTAAATCATAATTACTTATCTTTCTATTTACTTGAAATATTAATTAATAATTAATCTAGTATTTAAGTTGCTCTCAACTAAGCTATAATAATTAGTTTATTTTAGTTTTAGTGTAGTTTATATTTAACAGTTGTTAAATAGGATTAGATTAATTCCATAATATTTATAATAGTCTTTGAATTAAAATATTTGAAGCAAAATCCTCAAAAAATTGAAGGCTTTCATTAAGAAAGCATTTTAGGATAACTTAAGTTAACTTAGGTCTTAGAAAACTAATTCTAGGGTTTATTTATATAATAATTAGATTAGTATAATTTTTTACTGAATTTTAAATTCTCCTTAAGAGAAAATTTTAGTTGGTAGCAGAACCATAACCTGTGATATTTTTGTATTTCAAACACACCCGGAGCTGCTCTAAGTGACTTGTGTGGGCTTAATCTCCTTAGTTGGCCTAGGTAAAAAAATTAGGCCAACAGGTCTCCTTTGTTCAAAGAATTTTGTGACGTGTCTTCATTGGATCCCATCAATACCAAAAGTGTCTACTTCCCCAAAGTATTTCCCATCTGCAGTTACATTCTCGGTATTAGAGCTATGATCCCTTTCCCATGAGTCAGTTTTATTTGCTTCCTGGTCTGCCCTGTTGTCATACTCTGAACAAAGGAAGTTTGAGTCCACTACACTCCCCCTACCCCTATTCCACTCCCCCCCCATTCAGTGGGCCAGTCCTCAGATTATATCACATCTTTCGGTTATCTCCCTCACACTTATGGCCAAGGAAACACCATTGCCTTGGTCTGTTGTAGGTCTCCCTCTGTCGACGACAACACATATATTCCATAGGATAGACCCATAGGTCCTTGTATCCTGGTTTCATTAACCTCATTGATGAGTTCCTTGGACCACTTGAGAGGAGTCCTTAGTGCCTCTCAGGATGGTTGTTTCTCACGTGCTCAACTCCAGCTACATCATCGCACCATTGAGATTTGTATAGGGTATTGGTCCGTGTAGTATTCATTCAAAGACCCCAGAGGTCACCTAGCTCTAGAACATTGATGAGTCTATTGAGGGACCCAAACATGTTCATTTCCCTTATGATTTTTGGGTTGCATTGGAGACAGTGTTCAGAAGCCCCAGAGTAGTGCTTCTATCTAGATTTATGATTGATACAACATATTGGTACCACAGAGACTCTGACTCTCTGTCATTGGGTCCCTACAACTATGTACCATTCCAGATCCAACAAACCATCAATCATGAAGATATAGCATTCCATGAGAATTCCATGGGTGTTGTAAAGGAAAGTTTCCTATGGCTAGGGTTTAAGAGGCCATCAACGTACTAGGGTTGAAAGAGAGATGCAAATGGTTCTGCAAGTATATATAAGCAATATTAGAGATTAGAATGGTTCATACCTTAGCTAAACGAATATTGATCCAAGCAGCCCTTCAATCCTCTTCTTGCTCCTCTTTCTCCTCTTTCTCCAAGAGACTTGCAAAATAAATTATACCTTCCTCAAACCAATATGACCACATATAAAGCAATGATAATCAAATAAATATGAAATAATAATCTGACTAACATCATCATATGATCATAAACAAAGATTCAATCACACATTGAACAATAATTTGGGAAGAAGAAGGACATCACTTCTTTATTAATGTTGAAAAAAAGTACAATTATACCTTCTCTTCAAGTTTGGAACCTCACAAAACCTTGATCTGGTTCTACTACTTCTCTTCTCCAAGGAACTCAACCTCGAAGCTCTGCAACACAAGGAGAAAGCTTCTAGGGAAAAGGTGTAGGCAAAGAGAGAACCAAATCCTCTAGCATAATAATGCAAGGATTCAAGTCCCCTCTCATGGAACTCGCTACCTCTATTTATATGCTTCTGAAGAGATAGGGTCGAAGGAAAAGTAGTTACAACTGAAGGAGTCAGTTTCATAACTAACCAAACTACCCAAATTTTGAAAAACATATTTTTTTGACATTTTTAGGAGCAATACACAGGTTGTGGAGACATCAGTTGCGTATGTAGTAGGTATATATGGGTTTCAATGCAAAAATTCATGTATTTGAGGTGTACATGAGTATTATATATAACAATTTGTGTACATACGCGGGTTTCCTTAAGGAAACTCACGTATACATCAAAAACTCTCATTTTTAGGGTACTTATAGGCATTTTCATACTTTGTTGTCTTCTAGATAGTTTTATCTAACTGAAATATATTTTCAATGATGAAGAGATGAGGTCAAATGGAGTTAGAGAACTCAATATATGGTTCCTCCAAGTTAGGTATTTTTTAAGTGACTTTCATGAACTATCATCATGGAAGTGTCGACATGCGACAAAATCATGGGAAAATGGTCAGAGGAAGAGATGTATCATTTTGAGCTATAATAGATTCCCCCTAATGTATGAGGTTAGAGGGGAAGATGATAGCCAAATTACATTATAAAGGAAACAACTGAGTATGGAGAGAGTCGAGAATCCAAGATCAAAATGCTCAAATAAAGGTACCTGAAAGAGAGATAAATGTCAGACAAAGTTGATCTCTATGACATACAATTCCATATACAAAACATCACCATAGATATACAAGTGGATCCAACATATGTATAATTGATGAAACTAGCATGGTCGCTCAATATGCAAAAAGGCACCACATCTAATCTAAAGGTGCCATGGCCACAAATGAACAAGGTGGATCCATACTCGACAATCTATCATAGCCACAAAAATACAAGGTGGATCTATGTCTAAGCAAAATGTCATATAAAATGTAACAAGGTCTTGCATATCTTGCGCAATAGAAAAATGACGATGCTATTGTCGACCCAAGATCTTCAATCCAAACTGCCCAAAAAATGTATGAATCCTAACCATGCGAATAAAGGAGTCGAAGCCAAACATGGAGGAAACCGTTTGATTACCATTCAATGATGAGAACCATTAACAAACACAAGGGAAACCACCATTAATGAAAATGGTCCCCAAGGTACCTAGTACATTCCAACAAGTGTGAATACAAGGACTTGAAGTCTAACACTCAAACAATCCATCAAGTAGGAGATAGTAAGGTATTCCCACTACCCAATAGTGAGGGAAATTTCCATTGATGACTTCAATCCCCAAGGTATTGTCATAAATTCTAAATCTGATTTCTAGAGAAAGATGTGTTGTAGTTGATAGGAAGATATCCATTAGAAGGAAGGAATTAAGGTGTCATTCATCATCCAATACGAGGTAAGTCAAAGACTAATTGGATCTGTAATTGGTACAGAATTTCATGACAAAGACCGCCGAAGATATGATGTTACAGAGATAAATTCCTATGGCTTGGGGTACCACAATAGATAGCTTGACTCCAAAAATCAATCCTTTCCAATATGCAAGAGAAATAAAATATCTAACACTAAAGGATCAAAACTTGTACCTTATTCCGGACGGTTGAAGTAGATCCCTGTTGAGCTTTCCAACTCTAGCTTGAATTGATAAATTACTTCCTCAAACGATCAGTAAACAAGACAAGCATGCTATATATATTGGTGTTAGATCTACTCTAGCATATATAATCAACAATGTATAAGTATTTGAAATCATCCATGGATAAAATATTCATTCAAAAATACATTATTGGACAGGAAAAGATATTTCTATTAATATAAAATCAGAGATTACAATGAATACAACCTCTGTCGGCACGTCTGCAAATCGAAGAAACTAAATCCCCCACTTGGGCCTCCACCACGTCAATCCTCCATCTCTCAATAGTAAGACCACAAGCAAAATGAAAGCTTGGGAAGAACACCAAAGTGCTCCAAGGGACAAAGGGATGCAGACTCAAGCATAAGTTTCGGCAACAATGGACTATAGTTTCTTTGCTCTCAATTCTCACATATTATTCAATGTATCCAAAGGGTTCCTTATATATCTCTTCAATGGGGCCATGAAGGGTCGAATCCGAGTGATCTCAAGTCATAGGGAAGGCCAGGAGACAAGTGAGTCGGATCCATGTTAAGGAAAACTCCAAAAGAATTTGGCCTTTTGCACACATCGCGATGTACACGGTTTTAGGGGTCAAACCCGCGTATATACACGAGAAAAGGTTTAAAAGTCACGTATATCAAATTAAGCATGTTTTTAGGGATGATCTTGGAAACATCAAAGGTATAAAAAAGGTCCATGGGTTCCAAAGAGTCTACAGAGGGACAGGGGAATGCCATATAAGTGTGATTCACCAGCTGTGGTAAAATCAGCTGTAACAGATGCCCCCTATTGTGTGAGGTTAGAGGGGTCATACGATGGCAAAAATACATTATAAGTCCATCCCAAAAGTGGAGTGATGAAGAACCCAATGGAATACCAGCCACCCAATTAGCATAGTACAATGATACAACTTTGCATATAACTGGAAATACATATAGCAGTTTTGGATACATAAGAGTACAATGGCCATGAATAGGTATGATACAAAATATGACATAATTGGTCATCACCATGTACAATATAAATAGATCAGAATCTCCATGATGAAGATGTACAGAGGATCAAGATCTCCATAATGGTTAGAAATGTATGACATATACTGGAATCAATTCATGAGAGATGAAATCTCATGAACACTAGCATGATCAAGGAGGTAGCATATAAGAGATGCCACCAATTTGGAAGGTCTTCTACACAAACTACTACAAGTACAAGTCCTACTATGTGAATAGAGGTGTCGAGGTCAAACATAGTAGTCTATCGTCTGATTACCAGTCATTGATGTATAATGTTAGCAGACGCGAGATCACCCACCGATAATGATAATTGGAATCAAGGTACTAGACTACAAACTAATAAGTGTGAATAAATGTGTTGAGGTCGAACACTTGAGAGAATCCATCGATTAGGGGACATTGATGTATTCCCAAAGAACTGTAGATGGTGAGAGAAGCTGCCACTGATGACTGCAAGTCTCAAGGCACTCAAAAATTACTCTAGATTCCAATCCCAGAATAAATGATCTAAATTTGATGGAATGAAATCCGATGGAAGGAGGGAATTAAGGTATCCCCCATCATCCAACATGAGGTACTCAGAAAAGCTGTATAATGTGGAAGGAATTGATCATAAGGTGCACAAACCAGTAACTATACCAGGAATGGCCGACATGCAAAGTCAAGATAACTGAGGAATGGCCGACTCAGGTTTAAACTTCCTTCGAACAAGAGCATAATGAAAAATGGTGACTAAATGTAGGTAGCATAGACTTGATATACAAAACTGGGACATCTCTGTGACACATGAGGCATCGACAGAGGCTCCATAGGGACTGGAAGCTTAACCAGTCGGTGGAGATAAACTCAGATAAATGTGTACAACTCCTAAAGTCAAACTATAAATCCAACCAATGGATGTGATATACAGTGCTCTGTTTGAAGGCGACATGACTCGATAGATGCCAAAGATAACATCTTTCCTTGTCCAACATTTTGGTTTTTTTAATTTTTTTTGGACTTTTTCAAATATTTGAAAATCTTGAAAAAGAATAAAATTGCTTTATAGTTACATACTAGGAGGAGACGAGTGTCAAATAGGTAAACAAAATAGTTCCAAGCAGTGGAACATACCTATGCTCGATGGAAGGATACATGTGTAGGATAGCGACACTCGGGGGAATGTCCCCTCTTGGTAAAATAGGGAATCAAGCTGCAAAGGATATATAAAATGGATCTGTGTGGCTAGACAGGAGACAAGCTCAGGCTATATGGCTGATACTCAAAGTCAGGGAAGCTAGCATAAGGCTCAAAGAGGCAAGCAAAGCTCATGATAATGCAATTACAACTTGACATGTACAAGGGAGTCTTGGGGAAACGACCAGCATAAATTTCAAGAGGAGTATGAGGCTCTTGCTCAAGGACATGGAGAGACTAAAAGGGACTCCCATACCTAAGAGAGGACTCACAGCATGGGTACCAAATGCAAAGGGGATCTAACTAGGACACCCATGTATAGGAAAGCTCTACCATTCACATAGTACCACTTCTAACAACATCATGAAGGTTCTGTGATACCATGGAATGGGTTCGTATCTAAGGTTAAAATGAAACAATCATAAGGTCATGCAAAATGCAAGCAGATGTGAAATCCTAACCTATATTCAAGTTTAGACAAGATACCTGGGATAGGAATGAATGGGTCAAAACCTCAGAGAGAGTGTACAAAAACTAGACCCTACATGACAACAATATTATACCAAAACAACCCAAAATAGTCAATAAAGAATCTAAACTATAGGATATAGGGCTGAATGATCATGACAACTAAACCCAAAGGAAAAAATGCGGTGAATGATGGGACATAAAAAGGAAATTAAAGTGTAGACCCAACATTCACGTATCCACTACCACCCCTGCGAGGGTGACCACTAGTGACTGAGTGAAGGGAATAAAAATCCTCCACAAATGGAGTACAGGATGGAATATGACCATTCCCAAATCTATGAGCATGGTCACAGGGGCTGTGATGTCCCCAAGTCTGACACTAGGATCTGTACTAGGACTAAGGATGGGTTATAGGATACCAGGAATGCCAAGAATAAAAGGACACAAACTCAAGAGAGAATAAATATACTCAAGTAACCATGATCACAAAGGCCAACTAGCACATAAAGAGCACACTCCTAAGAAAATCTACAGCCAAAATACAAGAAAACCAAGGGGGGGATATGTGATCTCTCGAATGCAGCATGCATGTCTCACCTAGGAGAGGCTCGAAACTCCCATACACTAAAAGCGGAGGTACATAACCAATTATAGTGGCCCTCAACTTCAACACATCAAGCGACTGTGCTTTTCGATGTCTACCTGGCCAGGACACCTGCAGAATAACCCCTACAAAGTACCCCCTCGATAACCTAGGTAAGGAAACTAAGGTCACCTCAATATAATCAATTCTCAGGTGGACAGTTGCAGGTGGGTCTGACCGTATGGGCAAGATAGTAAAGCCCAAAACTCTCAAAAGAGCCCCCAGATATGAATACAATCCTGGAAATATCTCCAGTGCTACTCAGTTATGACTAGGGTTCATCCCAATCAATAACCGCTCACACTGCCTCATGCTTAACTCCCTTGTAAGAGGAGGATCCTGAGAAACACTAATTATACCAGGGAATTTCACACTCTCACCTGGACAGGCACATGCATGTTGTTTTTTAGTGGTATTGGAGAATTTACTGAGAATGAACTATTCCAAGACCCTAAAACCTAATCTTGTTGGTGAACCCTATAAAATAAAAATATGTAGTTCATTTTAAATTATGAGTTGATTTTAATGGTTGTAATTACTCAAAGGTAAATGATCGTGCAACTAATGAAGTTATGACTCACCAGTGAAGTAAATATGCACACCATAACAAACAATGCTAAGTGCAATCTTTGTCAAATGAAAAACAGGGTATGCCACTACATGAGATGCATAAAAAATCATTCCTTCAATGTCAATGCATTCCTTCCTATATGAAATCCTAAATACAACCCTCATCCAAGCAATCCAATGCAAGTACCTCCTCAAATCCATATCTAATATGCAACTAAGAGTGCAACTACTTTGTATTTTTCAATATAAAAGAATGAAAAATGAAATAAAAGTCATCTAAAACTCTCAGTCTCCGTAGCAAGTATAAAACACAAGCCCAGCAAGACACTGAGAAAAAAAAAAAAGAATGCACTAATGGAAAAACAAAAAGGATAAATGACTAAAACTACTTTCAAAGAAAAATCAATGAAAAGGTGGTCTCTGGTCACAAAATAAGCATCCAACAGACAACATCAGACCCAAGGAAGACCCAACCACACTCACAACCCACCCAACAACTTCCCACAACATCAAACTCACCAAAAGGGAGGATGTATGGGATTGTTTAAAGAAAAACTGCGTATATACGTGACTTTTGGCCAAAAATATGCATGTATATGCGGATTTTGGCCAAAAACCTATGTGTATACGCGACTTTTGGCCAGAAATCTACGTATGTACGCAACTTTTGGCCAAAAACATGCATATACAAAGAAGACAGTGGTAAAAAGCAGGCCAAGGGTCAAACTAATAAAAGGGAGTGTCAATGGATGAACATCCTATAAAATGCAACACAGAAACAAGGAGAAACAAAGATCAAGTCAAGAATATCAATCCCATTGTGCCTGCAAATCCCAAAAAAAAACACGGAACATCCCCAATGGAGTCGCCAATTCTGTTACAGAGAGAAATTCCTATGGCTTTGGGTACCACAATAGACAACTTGACTCTAGAAATCAATCCTTTCCAATATGCAAGAGAAATAAAATATCTAACACTAAAGGATCAAAACTCGTACCTTATTCTGGATGGTTGAAGTAGATCCCCGTTGAGCTTTCCAGCTCCAGCTTGAATTGATAAATTACTTCCTCAACAATAAGTAAACAAGACAAGCATGCTATATATATTGGTGTTCGATCTACTCTAGCATATATAATCAACAACGTACAAGAATTTGAAATCATCCATGGATCAAATATTCATTCAAACATACATTATTGGACAGGAAAACATATTTCTATTAATATAAAATCAGAAATTACAATGAATACAACCTCTGTCGGCATGTCTGCGAATCGGAGAAACTGAATCCCATACTTGGGCCTCCACCACCTCAATCCTCCATCTCTCAATAGCAAGCTCACAAGCAAAAGGCAAGCTTGGGAAGAACACCAAAGTGCTCCAAGGGAAAAAGGGATGAAGACTCAAGCATAAGTTCTGTCAACAATGGACTATAGTTTATTTGCTCTCAATTCTCACATATTCTTCAATGTATCCAAAGGGTTCCTTATATAGCTCTTCAATGGGGTAATGAAGGGTCGAATCCGAGTGATCTCAAGGCATATGGAAGGCCAGAAGACAAGTGAGTCAGATCCATGTCAAGGAAAACTCCAAAAGAATTTGGTCGTTTGCATACATCCCGATGTATGTGGTTTTAGGGGTCAAACCCACGTATATATGCGAGAAAGGGTTTAAAAGTCATGTATAGCAAATTAAGCATGTTTTTAGGGATGATCTTGGAAACATCAAAGGTATAAAAAAGGTCCATGGGGTCCAAAGAGTTTGCAGAGGGACAGGGGAAGGACATACAAGTGTGATTCACCAGGTGTGGTAAAATTAGCTATAACACATGATGTAATGAAATGATACCAGGGAATGGCCAACACAAAAGGTCAAGGAAACTGCAAAATGGATGAAAAAGGTTTAATCCTTGAACATTGACCATGACACAAAAGTGACTTAGCTATATTTTGACACAAAAGGACCAAATGACACAAATCTGCAATGTCGGAGACATAGACAAATTCCCCATATAATTGGAAAAGAAACCAATTGGAAGAGTAATAAATGTTGAATCAGGATAAGGTCAAAAACTAGGACCCAACTGTTGATAGACTCAAAACTGGTGCTTTGTTCAAGTAAACAAGACTTGCTACCATGATGTAAAATACATGTGAATGAACTTCCCTTCCCCTCGTTCTTGTATAGGTTTAAAGAGTCCAAGAAAGAAAACTTGGGACCTTCTTCATTTTTGAAAAGCTTGAAGAAGAGACAAAAGAATGCTTGATAAAGCATTGATTCGTGGATTTTACAAGCCCGGACTAGTACATGCTCAATGGTGTTTTCATAGTTTAAAGAGTCTGAAAACTCCGAAGAAGACTCCAGGGGGGGACTTTTTCATCCAATTTAGTCCCCTGAAGCTGGAAAATTTTAAAACAAACCACATAAAAACTCTCTTAACTTCCGAAGAAGTAAGGCACACCTTTTTCATACTTAGTCGGGGAGGTCCGAAAAAGGTTAAATTACCACCTACCCAATGCTCCTTCAAAAGAAACATACAGCCTAATTTTACGAGTGTGAAGGAAGGAAAGATCACTCGGAAAGATCCATTTGATTATGAGAAATGGGGCTTACAACAGTAAACTTGATGCTTTGTTCTTTAGGGTTTAACGAACATGGAAAAGACATAAAGTACACTCAAAATATTTTTCATGTTTTGGTCTAGAGCATTAAAAAAAGAAAACTAAGTTCATACCGGGGGTTCCTTTTCCATAAGTTTAGTCCCTCAGGTCCAGAAAAGCGATAAACCTATGCGTGAGAATACTCTTCTCAATTTCGAAGAAAAGAGAGTGTTCCTTTCTCATATTATTCCACATGGTCTGGGAAAGTGATAACCTATCGCCAATGTGGATGACCATTCACATATTATTAATGAGCCTGAACGGACAAGTTTACTCGGTAGTCAATTCTATTTTGAGGAGTCAGACCTGGGCCTAAAGAAACTCAATATCTTTTTCATGAAGTTCTAATGAGTCTGGAAAAGTCAACTCGTGGCCTCCTCACTATTTTTAATAAGCTTGAAGGAGAGCAAAAAGAATGCTCTAAATGCGAAGAGACAAGTGTCGTAGGCAGGAGAAACTAGTTAGAAGTGCAAGGAACAAACCTATGCATAATGAAAGGAAAGTGATCAAGATAAAGACACTCAGGGAACATCTCCTCAAGGTAAAAGGTGTCAAATTGCAAAGGAAAAATGATACAAGGCTTAGCGATGATGAGAAAAAAGATGAGGGCTTATAGAATGAGCTAAAAGCATGGAAGCTGACAGCAAGCTCAAAAGCACGAGCAAGATAAATTAAATTGCAATTACAGCTTGAACAACAAGGAGAGGCCAATAAACAGTTGTGAATCCAACTAAAAATCCCATCTTTGTTGCAAAGGAAAGTATCCTATGGCTAGTTTTTAAGAGGCCATCAACGTACTGGGGTTGAAAGGTAGATGAAAATGGTTTTGCAAGTATATATAAGAAAGTTTCAGAGATTAGAATGTTTCATACCTTAGCCAAATGAAGGTTGATCTAAGAAGCCCTTCAATCCTCTTCTTGCTCCTCTTGCTCCAAGAGACCTACAAAATGAATTATACCTTCCCCAAACCATTATGACCACATATAAAGTAATGATAACCAAATAAAGATGAAATAATGATCTGACTAACATCATCATATGATCATAAACAAAGATTCAATTACACATTGAACAATGATTTGGGAAGAAGAAGGATATCACATCTTTATTAATCTTGAAAACAAGTATAAGTATACCTTCTCTTCAAGTTCAGAACCTCACAAAACCTTGATCTGGTTCGGCTGCTTCTCTTCTCCAATGAACTCGGCCTCCAAGCTCTGCAACACAACAGGATGATCGCCAGGGAAAATGTGTGGGCAAAGAGAGTCCCAATTCCTCCAGCATAATGATGCAAAGATTCCAGTCTCCTTTCATGGACCTCCCTACCTCTATTTATATGCTTAAGGAAGAGTTATGGGTGAAGACAAAGTAGTTACAACTGAAGGAGTCAGTTACATAGCTACCCAAACTACCCAAATTTCAAAATTCGTATTTTTTTGACATTTTTAAGAGGAGTACGCGGGTTGCATAAATAACAGTCACGTACACGAGGAGTAAACATGGGTTGCAATACAGAAATTCATGTATTTAAGGTGTACATGACTATTATATATAGCAACTCGCATATGTACACGGGTTTTCCTTAAGGAAAGTCACGTAGACACAAAAAACTCATTTTTAGGGTACTTCTGGGCATTTTCGGGCTTTGGTATCTTCTGGAAAGTCTTAGCTAACTGAAATATATTTCCAATGGTGTAGAGATGAGGTCAAGTAGAGCTATATAACTCAATATATGGGTCCTCCAAGTTAGGTGTTTTTTTAGTGACTTTCAGTGACTTTTCATGAAGTGTCGACATGCGACGAAAACATAGGAAAGTGGTCACAGGCAGAGATGTGTCATTTTTAGCTATAACAGATGCCCCCTAATGTGTGATATTAGAGGGGAAGATGATAGCCAAAATACATTATAAAGGAAACAGCTGAGTGTGGGGAGAGTAGAGAATCCAAGATCAAAAGGCTCGAACAAAAGTACCTAAAAGAGAGATAAATGTCAAAAATAACTGATCTCTCAGACATACAACTCCATATAAAAAACATTTCCATAAAGATACAGGTGGATCCAACATATGTATAACTGATGAAACTATCACGGTCGCTCCATATGCAAAAAGGCGCCATATCAAATCTAAAGGAGTCATGGCCACAAATGAACAAGGTGGATCCATACTCAATAATCGATCATAGCCACAAAAATACAAGGTGGATCTATGTCTTAGTAAAATGTCATATAAAGTGTAACAAGGTCTTGTGCAGCTTGGGAAATAGCGAAAATGATGATGCTATTGTCATCCCAAGGTCTTCAATCCAAACTGCCCAAAAAGGTATGAAATCTAACCATGCGAATAAAGGAGCCGAAGTCGAACATGGAGGAAATAGTTTGATTATCGGTCAATAATGAGAACCGTTAACAAACACGAGGGAAACCACCATTAATGAAAATGGTCCCAAAGGTACCTAGTACATTCTAAGAAGTGTGAATACAAGGACTTGAATTCGAACACTTGAAGAATCCATCGAGTATGAGACATTAAGGTATTCCCACTACCCAATAGCGAGGGAAATTGCCATTGATGACTACAATCCCCAAGGTACTGTGATAAAACTCTAAATCTCATCCCCAGAGCAAGATGTGTTGTAGTCGATAGGAAGAGATCCGTTGGAAGGAAAGAATTAAGGCATCCTTCATCATCCAACATGAGGTAAGTCAAAGACTAATTGGATCTGGAATTGGTATTGAATTTCATGACAAGAAACACTAAAGACATGATGTAATGAACTGATACCAGGGAATGGCCAACACAAAAGGTCAAGGAAACTACAGAATGTCTAACAAAGGTTTAATCATTGAACAGTGAGCATGACACAAAAAGTGACTTAGGTAGATTTTGACACAAAAGGACCAATGAAACAAATCTGCAATGTACGAGACATTGAAATATTCCCCATATAATTGGAAAAGAGACCAACTGGAGGAGTAAGAAACTTTGAATCAGGATAAGGTCAAAATACTAGGACCCAACTGTTGATAGACTCAAAACTGGTGCTTTGTTCAAGGAAACAAGACTTGCTGCCATGATGTAAAAAACATGTGAATGAACTTCCCTTCCCCTCTTTCTTGTAAAGGTTTAACGAGTCCAAGAAACCAAACTTGGGACCATCTTCATTTTTGGCAAGCTCGAAGAAAAGAAAGAAGAATGCTTGATAAAGCACTGATTCATGGATTTTACGAGCCCGAACTAGTACATGCTCGACGGTGTTTTCATAGTTTATAGAGTCTAAAAACTCCGAAGAATACTACATGGTGGTGCTTTTTCATAGAATTTAGTCTCCTGAGGCCGGAAAAGTATAAAACATACCAAAGAAGAATTCTCTTAGCTTCCGAAGAAGTAAGGTGCACCTTTTTCGTACTTAGTGAAGAAGGTCCGAAAAAGGTTAAATTACCACCTACCTGTTAGAATAATCAACCCATAATTTACCCACTTAGGCATTAATTCATTTATTTTTGTCTTATTTTCCTAGTTCATGTGTCCCACCTTGTGCAAGTTGCTAATTGCCTATCCATAGAGGTTAAACTTGCCATATATGACTCATGTAGTGCTTGGGAAAGCCTTAGGAATCAAATCTGCTTTATTCCTAGCCTCCTAGGCGCCTATCTACTTTTTCTGCTTTATTGCCTGATTTTTCAGTGTTTTAAGGCACATGGGAAAGCTAGACTAGGTGAGGTGAACTTGTTTTTTGTCCTACACATCCTCCTCTCTTTTCTCCATGCAAAAGCATGTATGAGCTGCCATTCCACCACTCTTTAGCTTTCCTATGCATTTTTTCCAATTCGTGAGCTCCATGACAGATTTGGGATCCAGCTTTTACACCTATGGGGGATTTGCTTATTTTTGGTAAGCCTGCTTTATGCTATATTTGGATGCTTCCTCATGCATTTGATTTCTTCATGTATTCTATTTATTCAGAAACCTATGATATTACAGGCTTGGAAATTGTACACTCAGTTAATATAATTTTTTGTTACAGCTCCATATTCAGTCTCCATTGTTAGCAATTTTGCATGATCAATTGATAATTGTTGTGGGTAAAATTAATATACTGCTGGACTGAATTTCTACATGGTATCAGAGCCATTGTAGGTTGTTACTCTCCTTCAAAAATTGTTTTGCAGGTTCAACATCAAAACTGGGAGCCTTCTACTGACAGCCAGGACAGATTTTCTAAAGCTATGGATTCACAGAAAACTATCTTGACTCCCTTCAACTATTTTGAATGGAAAACAGAGATGGAGATCCTGTTTAGAGTGAAAGGCCTCTATAGGGTGACTATGGCTACAGAAGCAGAGCCCAATGCTGCTGCAGAGAAGATCAAATGGCACAATCGGAGAGATGAGGCCTATGGCCTCCTATGTCTCAGTATTTCTTGAGACCTCCTTTTCCATCTCGATGGATTAACTTCATCGGATCAAGTATGGGAGAAGCTTTCTGATCTTTTTGGAAAGATAGATGAGATGAGGGGACATCAGATCGAAAATGAGCTGATTTCTTTGAGTCCCAGTAGCTTTGAATCCCTGCAACTATATTTCTCCAAGTTCAAAGCACTAGTTTTGCAGCTGAAGCAGTGTGGTATCGAAAAGAAATATGATCAGCTCGTATTGGCCATCCTATTAAATCTAGGACCTGACTACTCAGTCTTTGTTTCAACCTTCTATGCCACAAAACTCACAGCTCGAACCTGGAAGATGCCTAGCCTTGAAGATTTCATGGAATCTCTCACACAAGAACAAGACAAGCTGGTGATGATGGGCACCATCAAACCATCCAAAGATCAAGCTTTGATTGCTAGAGATTCGAGGGTGGATTCAAAAAGCAAAAATAAAGCTAAAAAGCCACCTGAGCAAAAGAGAGACAAGAAGCAGTCTCCAGAGGATCAACAAGGTCCCAAGAAAAATACCCAGAGGAAGAAAAACAAAGGTGAAATGAACAAGTGCTCATACTGTTCGAAGGGAAATCACACTGAAAGCTCTTATATGAAAAAGCAGATTGGTATGCTGACCCAACTCCTGGAGAAGAATGGCATCTCCCTTCCAGAAAGCTCAAAGAAGAGAGAAGGAGGATCAAGTTCAGATGACAGAGAGAGAGTTCATGCATTGGTTGCTGGCACATCAAGCTCACCCAGTTTTATCATTGATTCTGGAGCTTCAAGACACATGGTTTCGACTAAGGAGGCCTTCTCCTCACTGGATATGTCTAAAGGACCATCTATTGTACTAGGAGATGACTCTCTCACTAAAAGTAAAGGGGAAGGAAGGATAGATCTTGATCATGGTCAGTTCAGCAATGTGCTATATGTTCCTGGTCTTGCCTCCAACCTCCTGTCAGTGTACCAGATGACCCACACTAGGTCTCCTAAGAAGGTCATATTCTCCCCCAATGAAGTTGAGATCACAGAAATCTCAACTGGTAGAGTCATTGCAAAAGGAGTTGCGAATAATGCTCAAAAGGTATACATGTTCTCACACTTCCTACCTTACTCAAACCCCTCTGCTCTTCTCATTCATGATAATGAAGCCAGCAAGCTGTGGCATGAAAGATTTGGCCATCTAAATTACAAGTATCTGTCTGATCTTAGTGAGAAATAAATGGTCATAGGGCTGCCCAAGATAAAATTTTCCAAAGGAGTCTGCCAAGGTTGTATCCTAGGAAAACACCCAGAGCACAAATTTGAGAAAGCTAGTCATGAGAGAACCTCTGCACCCCACGAGCTGATTCACAGTGATGTTGCTGGCCCATTCCCTCATATGTCCATGAGTCAGGCCAAATATGCATTGACCTTTATTGATGATTTTTCCAGGTATTGTTGGGTTCACTTCATGAAGTTTTTGGCCTATTTAAAGTCTTTAAGGCTTTGGTTGAAAACCAGTGTGGAAGGAAACTCAAGGTCCTCAGATCTGACAATGGTGGTGAGTATGTCAAGTCTGAGTTTATTAACTATTGTGCAGATGCAGGTATTTAGATGTAGCATTATATCGCTTACACACCACAGCAAAATGGTGTTGCTGAGAGGAAGAACCGATCACTGAAGGACATGGCAACATGCATGATGGAGGCCAA
Source organism: Pseudotsuga menziesii (assembly GCA_001517045.1). Lineage (NCBI taxonomy): Eukaryota > Viridiplantae > Streptophyta > Pinopsida > Pinales > Pinaceae > Pseudotsuga > Pseudotsuga menziesii. Next base: position 177,351 of record LPNX011058979.1, on the reverse strand, counting down.
AACTTTTCCACCAAAGTACTGGGCCAAAGCTATCAACTATGCTGCCTATATCTAGAATAGGGTGCCTCACAAACAGCTTGATGGCATGACTCCCTTCGAAGCATGGAGTGGGCACAAGCCAGATGTGACCCATTTCAGGATTTTTGGCTCAAAGGCATGGGCTAGAATCCCGACAAAGAAGAGGAAGGATTTGCAGCCCCAAAGCCAAGAGTGTATTTTTGTTGGATACTCTGAAGATTCAAAAGGGTACAAGTTGATAAATTTGAGCACAAATAAATCCTTCATCGAAAGGTGTGTTCAGTTTGAAGAAGAACCCCTTGCAGAAGTGGAAGTTGGTGAAGCCTCTTCACCACCTGAACCTCAAGAAGTAAGTAAAGAGTTTGTTGAACATGCTGATTCTGATTTTTCTGATGGAAATGAGTTTATTTCAGACCCTAAAATCCCCACAAGGCCAAAATGGGCAGCCAAGACACTACATGCAGCAGGTGAGTTAGTTGGGGATCCCAATGACCCAAGGAGGACTAGATCTCAATTTGAGAGTGGTCTGTGCATGAAGGATCCTATGTTTGCTGAAAAATGCTATTTGATGGTGGATTCTGATCCTCAAACATATGAAGAATTAGTAGGAGATCCAAGATGGCAAACATCCATGAAGGAGGAGTTCAGCTCACTCTAGAAGAGCAACACATGGGAGCTAGTGAATCTTCCTCCAGGAAGAAAGTTAGTCCAGTGTAAGTGGGTCTATAAGACCAAGTTTGCTGCTGATGGTTCACCACTAAAGTACAAGGCTATATTGGTAGCTAAATTCTACTCACAGGTTCATGGCATCGATTACAATGAGACCTTTGCCCCAGTGGCAAAGATGGATTCCATCAGGCTAGCTCTAGCCATTGCAGCCTCAAGGCAATGGGAGGTACATCATATGGATGTACAATGTGCCTTCCTGAATGGAGATCTCACTGAGGAGATATATATGCAGCAGCCTCAAGGTTTTTCTACTAACCCTTCTCTTGTGTGCAGGTTGAGAAAGTCATTGTATGGGCTAAAGCAAGCCCCCAGGGCTTGGTATGCCAAGATAGATAGCTTCTTGCTATCTCTGAATTTTTTTCGGTGCAAATCAGATCCAAATGTCTATTTGAAGTATGTTAATGGTTCATTAATGATCATTTTGTTATATGTTGATGACCTCCTCATTACAGGAAGCTCACAGGCTGAGATTGCTTCCTTAAAAGAAGCTATTAACCAAGCCTTCTCCATGACAGATTTGGGGCTCTTAAGTCAATTTCTGGGGCTTGAGATTGCTCAAACCAAAGCTGGAATAAAGGTGAACCAGTCCAAGTATGCCTTGGATTTGCTGATCAAATTCATAATGTAAGACTGCAAAGCAAGAAAAACTCCTTTCCTTTCAGGAGTGAAGCTGGAGGAAGATGATTCTCCACCGATGGTAAACAATACACTATATAGGAAATTGATTGGATGTTTATTGTATCTGACACATACTCGACCTGATATTTGTTATGCAGTAACTGTGGCTTATAGATTCATGGATCAGCCTCATGAGATCCATTGTAAAGCAGCCAAAAGGATCCTTAACTTTGTTCAGGGAACAAGGACACATGGGATCCTCTATAAAGCAAAATCTAATCTTGATTTGATTGGATTTACTGACAGTGATTGGGAAGGTGATAGCACAGATAGAAATTCCACTTCAGGTTATTTGTTCATGCTTGTAGAAGTGCCAATCAGCTGGTCAAGCAAGAAACAGAGTGCCATTGCACTCTCATCTACAGAAGCTGAGTACAGAGGAGTTGTTAATGCAGCAACTCAGTGTTTATGGTTGCAGGGTTTACTTGGAGAGTGTGGTTTCGAACCTGAGTACTCAAATACCATCTACTATGATAACTAGAGTACCATTCGAATCTGCAAAGATCTAGTTCAGAAGCAGAGAACCAGACACATTGAGATTCACATGCACTACATCAGAGAGCTTGTGCATGATGGCACCATTCACCTACTCTTCTGTTCGTCTTTAGAACAAGTAGTTGATATCTTCACCAAGGAATTTTGTGAGAAGAACTTCAGCAATCTCAAATCACTTCTGGGGATTGCTGATCATGCTATAAAGGCATGAGTGGAGACAAGATTCTACAATTTTGTTTTTCAGACCATGTTTAAGGGAGGATTTTCCCAAGTTGGTTTTGCCTCTTTCCTTGGTTGTATGTACTTCCAGTATGTAAAAGGGTGACTAAGCCTTGTTGCTAGGCCCTATATTTTTTATTTATTACTCATAAAGTTAGGATTAAGGGGGGGTGTTAGAATAATCAACCCATAGTTTACCCACTTAGACATTAATTCATTTATTTTTGTCTTATTTTCCTAGTTCATGTGTCCCACCTTGTGCAAGTTGCTAATTGCCTATCCATAGAGGTCAAACTTTCCATATATGACTCATGTAGCACTTGGGAAAGCCTTAGGAATCAAATCTGCTTTATTCCTGGCCTCCTAGGTGCCTATCTGCTTTTTCTGCTTTATTGCCTGCTTTTTCTGTGTTTTAAGGCACATGGGAAAGCTAGACTAGGTGAGGTGAACTTGTTTTTTGTCCTACACATCCTCCTCTCTTTTCTCCATATAAAATCATGTATGAGCTACCATTCCACCACTCTTTATCTTGCCTATGCCTTTTTTCCAATTCGTGAGCTCCATGACAGATTTGGGATCCAACTTTTACACCTATGGGGGATTTGCTTATTTTTGGTAACCCTGCTTTATGCTAGATTTGGATGCTTCCTCATGCATTTGATTTCTTCATGTATTCTATTTATTCAGAAGCCTATGATATTACAGGCTTGGTGATTGTGCACTCAGTTAATATAATTTTGTGTTACAGCTCCATATTCAGTCTCCATTGTTAGCAATTTTGCATGATCAATTGATAATTGTTGTGGGTAAAATTAATATACTGCTGGCCTGAATTTATACACTACCCAATGCTCCTTCAAAAGTAGCATACAACCTAAGTTCTATGAGTGTGAAGGAAGGCAAGATCACTCAAAAAGATACATTTGATTACGAGAAATGGGGCTTACAACAATAAACTCAATGCTTTGTTCTTTAGGGTTTAACGAGCATGACAAAGACATAAAGTACACTCATAATATTTTTCATGTTTTGATCTAGAGCACGAAAAAGAGAAAACTAAGCTCATACTAGGGGTTCCTTTTCCATAATATTAGTCCCTCAGGTGTGGAAAAGTGATAAACCTATGCCAGAGAATACTCTTCTCAATTCCGAAGAAAAGAGAGTGTTCCTTTCTCATATTATTCCACATGGTCCAAGAAAGTGATAACCTACCACCAATGTGGATGCACATTCATATATTCTTAATGAGACTGAATAGACAAGTTTACTCGGCATTCAAGTCTATTTTGAGGATTCAGACCTGGGCCTAAAGAAACTCAATATCTTTCTCGTGAAGTTTTAATGAGTCCGAAAAAGTCAACTTGTGGCCTCCTTACTATTTTTAACAATCTCCAAGGAGAGCAAAAAAATGCTCTAAATTCAAGGAGACGAGTGTCATAGGCAAGAGAAACTAGTTCCAAGTGCAAGGAACAAATCTATGCATAATGCAAGGAAAGCAAGAAAGATAAGGACACTCGGGGAACATCTCCTCAGGGTAAAAGGTGTCAAGTTGCAAAGGAAAATTGATACAAGGATTTGCAATGATGAGAACAAATATGAGGGATTATACAATGAGCTAAAAGCGTGAAATCCGACATCAGGCTCATAAGCGCGAGTAGGGCACATGCAAATGCAATTACAACTTGAACAACAAGGCAAGGCCAGTAAGCAGTTGTGAATCCAACTACAAATATTTTCTCCAAAAAACAACAACATCAGAATCACATTCAGAAGAAAAGATATGATGCAGGTCACTTTAGCAGAAACACATGCAACTTTGCTATTTTCTACCAAAGGGAAAGTCAATGCATAATCGACCAAAGAAGATTCTATAGCACCAAGGCTTGAGGGTTTATAATCAGTAAGATCAACCTCATAAGGAGAGCAACAATCAACAAGGGATATAGAGTCTACAGGAACAAACTCAGTATCATGAGAGTTGAAAAATTCAAAAGAAAAATCAAACTCATCAGGATCACTAACTTGTTGTTCAAAGGAAGAGTCGAAAGACTCAACAAGACAACCATAAGAAGAAAGGTCAGGCATACTAGGAAAATCAGGGTTAGAATTAGTCACAACTGAACCAACATCCAAAAAAAGGTCAAACTGTATCAAAGATTCTAGGAATACTTCATCTGAAGGAAGGAGATCATCTAAGATAGGACACATATCTAAACTTTCAAATGGATCGACAGAGTGGAGAGAAGGCTCCACAGTGTGTATAGGATGACTCACCTGGTCAACTTCTAGGACCAAGGCCTGAGAAGGTAAGCATGAAAATAGAGGCTGCTTCTTAGTAGAAATTGAACCCAAAGGACATGAGGCCACATAGCTCACCAGTGGCAGGGTAGTGTGTATAGAAACACTTGGAATCAATAAAGGAAAGAAATGGTGTCTAGTCGGGTCAGGAGATAGAACAAGAAAATCCAACTGATCGATAGTGACAATTTCTTCTCCATGATTAAAGTACATCACACAAAAGAATGTTGACACCATAGCTTGCATGTCATAGACATAATCATGTCCAAGCATCATATTGAAGTCCAAGGGGTCTTCTATCACCATGAAGTCAACTAAGACAGTCTTCCCACCCAAAGTAACAGGTGTTTGAGAAAGAATTCCCAAGGATGTACAAGTTCTTCTATCAAATGCCAGTAACTAACTAGGACAGAGGCTGAAGCCAGTAACTGAGTAGATTGTCTTCAGCATGACTCGCATTGGTTGATAGTACGCATGGGTACGGTAGCTAAGCTTGAAAATCTATCTAGGACAGAATCCCCAGATGCGTAAAAGTACCAATTTAGATTTCGATAAGGAATCAGAGGGTTATCTCCTCAGTCCAAGCCTCTACGTGGCCTCGTGCTTAACTCCCATTTGAGAGGAGATTCCCAAATACAATGAACGTAGAAAATGGTTTACCTAGTGATTAGCCAAGTACGTCTGAAATTTAAATAGTTGTGGAGAGTTAAAACTCCCTAGTCTGCAAGTCCAGCCTGGGCTAGTTGGTGTATGACCCTATAAAATAAAACTTACTAATAAAACTTACTAATAATTTTTAAATTATATTGTTTATTTTAAGGGTTGTTTTTAGTCAGAGGGTAAATTGTGTGAAACTTGTGTGGTGTTTTGACTCAAAGTTGAAACAAAATGACCAATTAAAGAGAACTGAAATGCAAAAAAGAAAAAAATATTCTCTTTCCTTTTCAAATAGAATCTTGAAAGCCACAAAAGAACAAATTCTTTTTATAGTTTTTCAAAATCAATGATATGCCATGCAATCTAGACTAAAAATTTAATGTACATGCATATAAAGCAAACATATGTTTTTTTTCCTTTTTCTTTTATAAATGCAAAATAAAAAACATCCTAAATACAGGCAAGTACTGTAAGAAAAGCAAATAGACAACTACTCTACACCCCACAAACAAACCCTAGATTTCCCTAAAGTTGGATATCAACCTCTCTTGAAAGGAAGGCTTACAAAGGTAAACAAGCCAACAACTTTGGAATGAAGAGAGTGAGAAATAAGACTGACATAAACAAAGGTCAAGAAGTCACAAGTATCAATCTAAACCTACAAACAGAGGTTTCTCACTACCTTGTCCAACAAGGTCAAGCAAAAGAAGGAGGTGGGGGGGGGAAGTACCAAAAACAAGTATATGTTCCTTTTATTTTTCTTTTATAAATGCAAAAGAAAAACTACCTACAAACAAAAGTATGTAGATAAAAAGAACAAAGCAAAAGGAACTCTGCTATACAACCACCAAACAAACTCTAGAATGAACTAAACTCAGTATAAACCCTACTTGGATGGAAGGCTTGCATAAAAACAAGTCAACTATTTTGGCATGGTGAAGTTAACCAACAAAAGAAGAAGGAAACCAACACCAACAAGCTTCTGAATTGAGACAAAGATCACTGATATAGGATGACCAGAAACATAAGCCAAAAAATCATGCCAAGCAAAGGAGGTGGGAGAAAAGAGAAAAGAGAAAACCCTAATGCTATAAAAGGCTTACCACATAGATAAAGAACAACCAAAAGGGATGACACTAACTCTTTGGAGTCATGCACCTGCAGAGGACCCCAAAAGACCTACCAAAAAACCTTCAAACAGAATAAAAAACCACAAAAGAGGATAAAAACATTGTTTAAAGGTGCATACGTGAGTATCACTACTGACAGGTCGCATATCATATGCAGGTTGATAGCACAACAAGTTGTGTGTACAAGCACATGCGGGTTGTACCACTGACAATTTGTGTATCATAAGCGGGTTGACAGTATAGAAATTCATGTGTGCCAAACTAGACACACGATTGTTCAGTCTGCAACTCACGTATGGGTGGAAAAAATCCCCAAAAAGGTCAAAAAACTTCCTGAGGAAGGTAGGGGAGGTGTTCTATCAGACTCAGGAGTTGTTCCTAAGTGGTAAGAAAGACCGGAAACCAATGCAAAAGACTAAAAGAAAGACAAAGAAACCCCAAAAATACAAGGCTCTTCCCAGTGGAGTCGCCAGTTCTGTTGTAAAGGAAAGTATCATATGGCTAGGGTTTAAGAGGGCATCAATATACTGGGGTTGAAAGGTGGATGCAAATGGTTCTACAAGTATATATAAGCAAGTTTCAGAGATTAGAATGGTTCATAACTTAGCCAAACGAAGTTTGATCCAAGAAACCCTTCAATCCTCTTGCTCCTCTTGCTCCAAGAGACCTGCAAAATGAATTATACCTTCCTTAAACCATTATGACCACATATAAAGTAATGATAACCAAATAAACATGAAATAATTATTTGACTAACATCATCATATGATCATAAACAAAGATTCAATTACACATTGAACAATGATTTAGGAAGAAGAAGGACATCACATATTTATTGATCTTGCAAACAAGTACAAGTATACCTTATCTTCAAGTTCGGCATCTCATGAAACCTTGATATGGTTCTACTGCTTCTCTTCTCCAAGGAACTCAACCTCCAAGCTCTACAACACAAGGGGATGATCGCCAGGGCAAAGGTGTGGGAAAAGAGAGTCCCAATTCCTCCAGCATAATGATGCAAAGATTCCAGTCTCCTCTCATGGACCTCCCTACCTCTATTTATATGTTTAAGGAAGAGTTAGGGGTGAAGACAAAGTAGTTACAACTGAAGGAGTCAGTTGCATAACTACCCAAACTACCCAAACTACCCAAATTTCAAAATTCATATTTTTTTGACATTTTTAAGAGGTGTACGTGGGTTGCAGAAACCAAAGTCACGTACACAAGGAGTACACATAGGTTACAATGCAGAAAGTTGCGTATTTAAGGTGTATGTGACTATTATATATAGCAACTCACGTATGTACGTGGCTTTTCCTTAAGGAAAGTTGCGTACACACCAAAAACTCATTTTTCTGGTATTTCTGGACATTTTCAGACTTTGGTATCTTCTAGAAAGTTTTAGCTAAGTGAAATGTATTTCCAACAATGTAGATACGAGGTCAAATGGATTTAAAAAACTCAAGATATGGGTCATCCAAGTTAGGTGTTTTTCAATGACTTTTCATGAAGTGTCGACATGTGACAAAAACATAGGAAAGTGGTCACAGGCAGAGATGTGTCATTTTGAGCTATAACAGATGCCCCCTAAGGTGTGATATTAGAGGGGAAGATGATATCCGAAATACATTATAAAGGAAACAACTGAGTGTGGAGAGAGCAAAGAATCCAAGATCAAAAGGCTCGAACTATATAATATTCTTTTCCTTGTATTCTTTGGAAGTGAGGGAGAATTCGTCTGGGATGTGGAGGGATTTACCAATGTCAGGAGTGTGAACAGGAAAGAGGATTTTAGACTTGGACTTATTCATGATGACACCTTCGGTGGCAGAAAAACTTTTTGCACACCACTCGACAAATTCAGGGCAGTGGGGGGTCTAGTTGACAGATAAAAAATGGAAAAAGGACCTAAAAACACCATAGGTATCGCTACCTTTGTCCTTAAGGGCTTCTAGTTTATATTTAGACATTTCAATTTTTTTGTTCAATAGAATAGTATCAAATATTTTGACATTTTCATCTATGAAATGTTGGTCTCTCTGGGTAGACCCGGGTTTCCTTTAATGTACCAACAAAACCCCTAGCTCACTGGCCCTTTTGGCGACAGACCGCAGAACGGTCTGAAGTCTCACCCAAAGTGATCTTGGATGGGTTGGCTGAGGACTCAAGTGTCCTTAGTCAGGTTCTGTAGCATCCTGGTGGTTCACGTGACTCTTCTTAGTCAACGAGATCTCTCTACGATGGTGACCTTTCTTACTCGTTGGTCCTAGGAGGGAGTGATCTCTTATCACATCGCTGATGATAGTGCAATGCGCAAACTATCTCCTCTGCTCGGCTCTTAACCTGCGATATCTCACATTGCGGTTCATCTAGCAGTGTGATATCGCCTTTCTATACTAGGATATCCTTTATGGTAAGGATTCAATATGACTCTCATAGTCCAATGGATTCCTCTCTTAGTATAATAGTTAAGCTAAACAACCTCACTTAGACTCCTATAGTCTAATATACTTAGCATCAACTATGCTCAACTTGCTGAAATAATATGCAAAAATCACTTAACACTGTAACTGCAACTATCGCGCATCAAGTACTGAGAACTCATATACATAAAACTTAACAGATTCAACTCATAGTTAATCTTCCACGCTACTATAACTAAAGATAGCATACATTTACTCATTCATTAACTGGTAGCAAAGTTCATGTAATGAATAACAGATAACAGATAAATAAAGCACAGTCACATGAATAGTCGCACAACACACTGATTTTACGTGGTTCACCTCCAGGGGGGAAGCTACATCCACGGGAACTGGTTTTTATATTATATCTTGAGAGAGTAAACACAGTTCCACTGCAACCTGATGTGCAGCTTGAGATCTTTTGGGAAACTCTGCGCACACCGCCAGGAGCCCTTCTCTCTTAGATCTCTTCTCTTATATTTCCTTCTCTTACAATATACTCTTGTTCTCTCTCTCTCTCTCTCAATCCCTGCGGATTGTTCAATCCCTATGGATTGTTACATACATGCTCAATGGGTTAGCTACTGGTTATAGTAAGATAATACATATGGACTAATAGAACCAGAGTTCGATTCTTACAATACTGAGACACTTAGCTAGCTAAATGACTCAGAAGGCTAACTGTCTAACTGTCTAAACAACTACCCAATTGTCTAACCTTTTACAATACAAAATACATCCTTATATAGGCGGCCCGAAGGTCTCACCATTAAAAAACTATGGGCCTGTCCCAACAGTAACCCCAAAAACCCTAACTGTGAAAGTCGGCCTATCTGTACTTGAACAGACGCTTTCCATCACACCACAGCTTTTTGCAGTCTTCCATGATTCCTGGCGCTGATCGTGGGTATGGGCACTGCTTCCTCGATCGCTCCGCTTCTGTCCTTCATCTTCAATGCCTCGGCCCGTTGCTCCTTTTCCTTTATGAGGGTAGCTGATCCCTCCTGTCTTCGACGCTGCCTTAAGTGCAGTGGTTGAGCTCTCTCTTATCGGCCGTTCAGGTACTGTTCTTCTTTGACTTCCCTGTCCCGATGTAGCATATTTTCCTGTAGCTGCGGGACCTTCCTCCAACATGAAAATTTCGTCATCCTTCCGACCACTATCCCCTAGTTCCTCATCATCCCTTACCTATACTACCTCTACCTCCTTCATTTTATCAAATTTAACAGTATTGAAAAAGTATCAGGCTGCCTATCTTGTCACTTAGCACATTTCTCTAATCCGTCCACACTGGAAACTCTGTAAGCAGTCAGGGCTTTCATCAATCTCGAAGATCTAAAAAAGACAAACCTTTTTCAACTCCACATAGGCTCCTTTGTAGTTTTCTATATTCCATAATTCTCGTGCGCCTCCACATAGTCTATATTGTATATCTCTTTTCTTTATGATCTAAGACTTTGATATGCACGGTTTTCATACCTAAGCTTCACCACTATCAATATGCCCAGTTTGATTTAGGGAATCAATATCCACCATCGATCTCCAACTACCCCCATCAGGACCGTTCATCTTTGAGAACTTTAACATTCCACCAACCCTTTTCCCTTCGATTGAGTGAGAAAATTCTAATCATGGAATGATTCCTATCCATCGATCTCTCTTTGCAACTATCGGTCTTTGCGAACCCTACATATTTTCACATATTGAAATCTCGACCCCATCCGTGCTCGTTCAGATCGCAGAATTGATGAAGAACGCATATCTATCTCCGCTTTTATCTCAGTCGTCTGATCCTTTATTCTCTTAACATATTCCATGATTTGGAAATGTTTCTTTATTTGAACATTTTTACCACGCAGAAAGTCTTAGATCCATTGATCTATATTGAGATCAATCTCATCCCTCCACATTTCACTTATTTAGCGGACTCTGCAAATCAAAAAATCAAATCCTTCTTTGCATCTTCGCTTCGCATAATCTTTTTCCATCATTGATCCTCTTTGTCACAAATCTTCACTATCGAGGCTTCACATCCTTTACCCTTATTTCGTCATCATACATTTCAATCTTTAGGATTATTTTTCACCGTAAACCAAAATCCACCCTCCATCTGATGGCTCCAGATGAGAGAACTTTCTAATCAGATAACCCAAAAGGTGTTTCCCCAAAATTTTGTTGAATAGGGTCATTTTCAAACCTTTGAAGCCCATGATTCAAAAATTCTAACACAACGTTAATAGTGATCTTTCATAATCACAAAACTTTTCAAAAAAAACATGCTTTATTGAAGGAGCTATATTTTTCATCACACGTGTCATGACATTTGCTACTACACATCAACCTTTTAGAGACCATTTGCATCATGGCATGATTATTTACCATTCTCCTTCAAATCTTATCAGTTTTCCATGTTGGAGTTTACTATTTCATTTCCTTACACATCATGACTTCATTTTTCAAGTCACATACATTCCTTACTTATTTTTCATCTCAGCTTTTTCCTTATGAATAAAACCATTCAAGATTCCTTTCATGGCTGAATTTCCTTGATATCCTTGTCTTAAAAACTATTCAATCATGAGGTCCTTTATCTATAGTCCTACCAATAATTTTTTACAACTTGCGTTGACTGATGTGGGATTCCTTAAGGCCAAACTTTCAACAAGTCTTGCCCCATTGACCTCAACAACTTATATAGGATAAAGACTCGAGTTTCCTTTTGATTTCCTTGAGGATTGCATGCCTTAATGGAAAGTTCTCTTGCTAAATCATGGGAATACATTAATGTGTCTTGATCGTTAGATCTTGCAAGTGGGTCGACATTAACTCATTTATTCACACTTCACAAGATGTACTTAGGTACCTTGGCACTCGTTGATATCAATGGTGAGTTGCCTCGCATTGGTTAACGAAATCCATCAATGGTCGATAATCCAATGACTTCTTTCCATGTTCGACATTGAAAAATTTACTCACATGGAAATAATTGTACCATTGGGTTTTGTAGAAGGTGAAGACTATATACTTTTCATGACACCATCAGCAGTCTTGCAGCAACATGCTTCCAGCTATATGAGAGCACCTGTTACGGAGAGAAATTCCTATGGCTTGGGGTACCACAACGGACATCTAGACTACAGAAATCAATCTTTCCCAATATGCAATAGAAATAAAAACATCTAACACTAAAGGATCGAACCTCATACCTTATTCTGGACGGTTGAAGTATATCCCCGTTGAGATTTCCAATCTTCAGCTTGAATTGTTATAGCACATCGTCAACAACAAGTAAACAATACAAGCATACTATATTTCATGGTGTTAGATCTAGTCTAGCATATATAATCAATAATGTATAAGCATTTGACATATTCCAATGGATACAATATTCATTCAAATACGCATTACTAGACAGGAAAAGATATTTCTATTAATATGAATCAAATATTACAAGTGACAACCTCTGACAGGACGTCTGTGAACCAGAGAAACTGAATCCCCCACTTGGGCCTCCACCACCTCAATCCTCCATCACTTTGATAGCAAGATTACTAGCAAAATGAAAGCTTGGGAAGAACACAACAGTGCTCCAAGGGACAAAGGGATGCAGACTCAAGCATAAGTTCTGGCAACAATGGACTATAGTTTCGTTACTCTCAATTCTCTCTTATGCTTTCAATGTCTCAATGGGTTCCTTATATAGCTTTTCAAATGGATACTGAAAGGTTGAATCCATGCGATCTCAAGGCATATGGAAGGCCAGGAGTCATATGAGTCAGATCCAAGTCAAGGAACACTCCAAAGGATTTTGGATTATGTACACATCCCAATGTGCGCGACTATAGAGGGAATATCCGCGTATGTAAGCGGTTATCAGGGAAAATTCCGCGTATAACATTTTTATAATGTTTTTAGGGATGGTCAATGATACATCAAAAGACAAAAAGTGGTCCATAGGGGCTAATGAGCCTGCAGCAGGACAGGGGAAGGCCATACAATGTGTGATTCACCTAGTGGGGTGAAAATCTCTATAACAGATGCCCCCTAATGTATGAGATCAGAGAGAAATTCCTATGGCTTGGGGTACCACAACAGACAGCTAGACTCCAGAAATCAATCTTTCCCAATATGCAATAGAAATAAAAACATCTAACACTAAAGGATCGAACCTCGTACCTTATTCTGGATGGTTGAAGTAGATCCCCGTTGAGCTTTCCAATCTTCAGCTTGAATTGTTATAGCACGTCATCAACGACAAGTAAACAATACAAGCATACTATATTTCATGGTGTTAGATCTATTCTAGCATATATAATCAATAATGTATAAGCATTTGACATATTCCAATGGATACAATATTCATTCAAATACACATTACTAGACAGGAAAATATATTTCTATTAATATGAATCAGATATTACAAGGGACAACCTCTAACGACACGTCTGCGAACCGGAGAAACTGAATCCCCCACTTGGGCCTCCACCACCTCAATCCTCCATCACTTTGATAGCAAGCTTACTAGCAAAAGGAAAGCTTGGGAAGAACACAACAGTGCTCCAAGGGACAAAGGGATGCAGACTCAAGCATAAGTTCTGGAAACAATGGACTATAGTTTCGTTACTCTCAATTCTCTCTTATGCTTTCAATGTCTCAATGGGTTCCTTATATAGCTTTTCAAATGGATACTGAAAGGTTGAATCCATGCGATCTCAAGGCATATGGAAGGCCAGGAGTCATATGAGTCGGATCCAAGTCAAGAAACGCTCCAAAGGATTTTGGATTATGTACACATCCCGATGTACGCGACTATAGAGGGAATATCCGCATATGTATGCGGTTATCGGGGAAAATGTCGCGTATATCATTTTTCTAATGTTTTTAGGGATGGTCAATGATACATCAAAAGACAAAAAGTGGTCCATAGGGGCTAATGAGTCTGCAGCAGGACAGGGGAAGGCCATACAATGTGTGATTCACCTAGTGGGGTGAAAATCTCTATAACAGATTCCCCCTAATGTATGAGATCAGAGAGAAATTCCTATGGCTTGGGGTACCACAACAGACAGCTAGACTCCAGAAATCAATCTTTCCCAATGCAATAGAAATAAAAACATCTAACACTAAAGGATTGAACCTCGTACCTTATTCCGGACGGTTGAAGTAGATCCTCGTTGAGCTTTCCAATCTTCAGCTTGAATTGTTATAGCATGTCCTCAACAACAAGTAAACAATACAAGCATATATATTTCATGGTGTTAGATCTATTCTAGCATATATAATCAATAATGTATAAGCATTTGACATATTCCAATGGATACAATATTCATTCAAATACACATTACTAGACAGGAAAAGATATTTCTATTAATATGAATCAGAGATTACAAGTGACAACCTCTGATGGCACGTCTGCGAACCGGAGAAACTGAATCCCCCACTTGGGCCTCCACCACCTCAATCCTCCATCACTTCGATAGCAAGCTTACTAGCAAAAGGAAAGCTTGGGAAGAACACAACAGTGCTCCAAGGGACAAAGGGATGCGGACTCAAGCATAAGTTCTGGCAACAATGGACTATAGTTTTGTTACTCTCAATTCTCTCTTATTCTTTCAATGTCTCAATGGGTTCCTTATATAGCTTTTCAAATGGATACGGAAAGGTTGAATCCATGCGATCTCAAGGCATATGGAAGGCCAAGATTCATATGAGTCGGATCGAAGTCAAGGAATGCTCCAAAGGATTTTGGATTATGTAGACATCCCGATGTACGCGACTATAGAGGGAATATCCGCGTATGTATGCGGTTATTGGGGAAAAGGCCGTGTATATCATTTTTCTAATGTTTTTAGGGATGGTCAATGATACATCAAAAGAAAAAAAGTGGTTCATAGGGGCTAATGAGTCTGCAGCGGGACAGGGGAAGGCCATACAATGTGTGATTCACCTAGTGGGGTGAAAATCTCTATAACAGCACCATAGTTCCACTTTCATCATCCATATTTTACTTCATTCAACAAAGAAGCAGTTCAGTGTCCCTTTACTTCACATTACATGATCCCACAACAACATTAGCCACACCCTGATCTCATAGTTCATCATCTTTTTGGGTAGGTGGAGGTATGGTTTTTTCTAATATTTAACCATTTAATTCCTTAACTGATAGAAAATGAATGAATTTGTAAAATTACCTTGCCATGTTACATTCCCTTACTCATTTTCATAAAATTAACACATCTTCAGTTGTGGGGGGGGGGGATGTATATTCATTACCATTTACACATACCTTAATCTCATTTACCATTGACCAATATGTCTCTTCTAAATTACACTTTGTTACAATTTGATCTAGTCTTGATATGATTCATAAACATGAAGAAAATGTACATTGATGGATTATCATTTCCAATGTATGTATACTTTCAAATATTATATATTGTATCCATAAAAATGAATGAACGTTGTTAACACAAAAACCAACGTTTATCATATTCATGGTTGTCACACAAGAACCAATATTTATCATGGTTGTCACACAATAACCAACCATAAGTAAAATCATTTTCTACTTATCTATTTCACATCATGGAATGATTTATTGTTAAAAATATTACCATGCAAAGCCAAAGTTAAGAAGTCGAAACGTTTATGCACAATTGCACGAGGACGTGCAACGCATTCAACTGAGGGGAATGTTTGGTCGCCCAAATGTCGTAATTTCATGGTATTTATCTTTCACTATTCCTTATATTCATCTCTATTCATTACTCCATTAATTGTTCCCTATGCCATTTTCATAAATAAATATGGGTTACCTTATTATTTTCCAATTTCTTTATTTTTTAGTATTTTAAGAGAATTTACAATTAAATATTAAGAAAATTAACATATTTTCATTATATCTCAAAGTTGGATGATTTTTATGATGTTTTCAAGCTTATTTGAATATTTTAACAAAGTAAAAAAACACCATCTAGCCTCAAATTCAAATTTCATCTTCAAGCTTTGAAGATTTGAAGAATATTTGGGATCATTATTCAAGTATGCTCAAAGGAGAAGATCACGGAGATAGAATACCTTATCTAAGATATTATGGAGGATTTGAAGGGATAGGTTGAGAAAAACGTGGATCTGTAGTTATGAGTTGTTTATCTTCTTACCCAAAGATTCATGTATAAATAAGAGGGTTCTCTCCTCATTTGAGAGGAGGCCTCTTTAGTGGTGTGGAAGTAGAGAAATAATTTATGTAAAGTATTTTGAGTGTTAGTCATGGATATTATCATTTTTTAATAGGATTGATGTTTTAGAATATTTTATTTTGTAGAAATAATAAATCAATGCTATGAGCAATGATGCTAAGAAGAAGCACATGAAATAGATCTTGCTACTAAGAATTCTCACAAGCATACATAGGAAAAATAGAGAGAAGAAAAGAGACTGAATCACATGAATGAAAATATGAATATTGGTGTGCATCCTTCCATTCAATAATGATGAGTAATAGTGTACATAAATATTACATCCCTCGTAGGAAAATCGATTTGTATGGAGACAACTCATAAAGCTAAAAAATGATGACTTACCAAAATATAGCAAACCCCTATTGGTGGCTAAATCACTTCCCAAATCTATTAAGGACCTCACGAGTTGGAAAACGCATGAGTGAGTTATCAAGAATATGGAAAAAACATGCTAATCCTAGAAAATTAAGGAAAAGTCATGAAGGATGGGTTGGCAACAAAAGAACCTAGTTTCCTAGTTTGACTAGCTTTACCTTATCCATAGAAAAGAAGAAAAGGAAGATTAAAGCATAATCTATTGTAAAGTGCTACATACTAATTCTGGATGGTCAAAAGGTGGTAAAGATAAACCCATAATTAGAAATAAATCATTCCTAGGATATAGATGGCATGTATTGACTTTAAGGTGCAAGTGGATGCCAACTAATTAAGCTAGTGGGTGAATAATAAATCAAATAATGATTAATTATTTTATCCTAAATTATGACTGGGTTTAATATATTCCAACACCCCCCTATAAGTTTGACTTTATGATGGTATGACAAAAAATATGGATGCATATAGGGCCTAGCAACAAGGCTATGGTCACCCTTTAACAATTATTATGTCCAAAAAAGTGAGGAAAGAGGGAAAACCACATGGGGAAAATCCTCCCTCAAGAAAGGAAAAGGAACAAAATTTGAAATATGTCTTCAACATATCTTCATCTTCACTTTAATTATCTAAATGGACTACTTCTGGATGAAGGACTTGCTGAAGAAATCATGAACTCCATGATCATGCGCTATAGTGTAGAACCTGCAAGAAGCAAGAGGAGAGCTCCTTGTATCTCATCATCTGATGAAGTAGGAGAATTTCATGAATGTTTATTTCTTCTATCAAACTATAATCTGCAAACATAATATGAAATGGAAAAGATATCTGTGCATACTCCTTCCCAAAGAGTACAAAAATTAGGACAATTTATTTCACACCCAATTCCTTGAATAGCTACAAAATTTGTGATGTGAATCACATGTCAATCTTCCAATCTAATGTAGCACCTGTATAGATCTGATATGAGGCTGATAAAACTTTGATATATCCAAAATATTAGCATATCAAACAACAAGGACAAAGGCTTCAGTGGCTCCATGAGGATATAGGGCTAGACTAGGAAAAGTATGCTCAATCGGGGAAAACTGATAGGTATAAAAATCTGAATGATGGATGGGCATAAGATATGACCACAAGTGTTTAGAACAGATCCAACATGTTTAATATCAGTCCAAATATGAATAATTTCATGGATAACCAGTCGCTAAAATATGGGAAAGACTTCAAACCATGTAATATAAATATCACTGCATAAGAGACCAATGAGGAATCAACTAGTGAACTAGGGATTTGTATAGTATTAGGATTATTCAGAAGTATGGTAGATGGTATGGATAGTGGTATTATATGTGTATCAACCTGAAAATATGCTTCTAAATCAGAATCCAAAGGATCACATATAAGCATATCAATAGACTCATGGGAATACACTAGTAATGAATCCTCTGTATGAAAGGAGGGAAGAATAAGATGTTCACAATCTTCAAGGAGGTTATGAGTATTGATGCCAAGAACAAATGAGGAGATTATGAATCACATGAGATCAAGTAAGGTAAGTGGTATGACACAAATAAGGCTTTATTTGGCTAAGCAAACATCCTAGAAATCATTGGTTTGTACACCATCAATGAGAGAGGTATGCACAAAGTGTGAAGAATATGGCACATAGATCTCATAATCTAAGATAGGAGATATAGATAACAATGAATGGGTGATAGGATCATCATCAATATAAATAGCAGCTCCGTATGTTTCTTATTTTTCATCAATAGTATCACAAGAAGAAAAAACACCTTCAAGAAACACATAAAAAGATGGATCTTCAATATTTCCTTCTTCATTGAAGGAGGAAGGATTCAAATCAAGGAGAGTAGCAGCAACATGAACTGTATGATAAAATTATTCATCATGATCAACTTCATAAGAGAATGCAGAGGCCAAGAAATATTGAGAGGGAGAACAGGAGGAGATGTTGGGTTCGCTCTATGCGTCATCTTCTATTTCCTGCAAACCAAAGTCTTTGTCCAAAATTTTCAAAGCTCAGATGGAAATTCAGAAGAATCTATGAGATGATGTATATTTGGAGACATTTAGAAGCACATGATTCCATAAGCTCTATCACAATTATTTATCCAATCAATATTCTCTTCATAAGACTCAGGTTTACTGAGTGCACCAATGGAGACATCAAAGAGACATTGCCTCTTCAAGTATGCACTCATCTTTGGCTTCCAATCAGCATAGTTGAAAGGAGATAGTAGAGGAACTTTTGAATCCATATTGAAGTTGTTGATATTCTATAGGACATACTCTCTACATCCTGCAAAACAAACTAGGAGAAAATATTGTAAGCTAGACAAGCTCTTCTTCAGAGAGGGAAAGGAGACTGGATGCGCTCCTCAACTCTGTAGAACTTGATCAACCTTACTACTCTCATACCATGTAGGAGATGGAAAGGTTGTGCTCCCTGTAGCTATGATACCATGTAGAAATAATAGATCAATTCTATGAGCAATGATGGTAATAATAGGCATAGGAAATAAATCTTGCTACTAAGAATTCTCACAAGCATACACAAGAAAAATAGAGAGAAGAAAAGAGACTAAATCACATGAATGAAGAGATGAATATTGGTGTGTATCCTTCCATTGAATAATGATGAATAATAGTGTACATAAATAGTGCATCCCTCCAAGGAAAATCAATTTGTATGGAGACAACTCATAAATCTCAAAAAGGTCGACTTACCAAAATATAGCAAAACCCCATAGGTGGCTAAAGCACTTCCCAAATCTATCAAGGACCTCACGAGTTGGAAAAAGAATGAGTGAGTTGTCAAGGATATGGAAAAAACATGCTAATCCTAGAAAATGGAGGAAAAATCATGAAGGATGGGTTGGCAACAAAAGCACCCAGTTTCCTAGTTTGACTAGCTTTACCTTATCCATAGAAAAACAAAAAAAGAAGAATAAAGTAGAATTTGCTGTAAAGTGTTGTATACTAATTCTGGATGGTCAAAAGGTGGTCAATATCAACCAAGAATTAGAAATAAATCATTACTATGATATAGATGGCATGTATTGACTTTAAGGTGCAAGTGGATGCCAACTAATTAAGCTAGTGGGTGAATAATTAATCAAATAATGATTAATTATTTTATCCTATGTTATGAGTGGGTTTAATATATTCCAGCACCCCCCTATGAGTCTGAATTTATGATGGTATGACAAAAAATATGGATGCGTATAGGGCCCAACAACAAGGGTATGGTCACCCTTTAACAATTATTATCTCTAGAAAAGTGAGGAAAGAGGGAAAACCACATCTGGAAAATCCTCCCTCAAGAAAGGAAAAGGCACAAAATTTGAAATATGTCTTCAACATATATTCATATTTACTTTAATGATCTGAATGAACTGCTTATGGATGAAGGATTTGCTAAAGAACTCATGGACTCCATGATCATGCTCTAGAGTGTAGAGCCTGCAAGAAGGAAGAGGAGAGACTCCTTGTATCTCATCATCTGATCACGTAGGAGAATTATATGAATGCTTCTTTCTATTGTCAAACTATGATCTAAAAACATAATATGAAATGGAAAAGAGATCTATGCATACTCCTTCCCAAAGAGTACAAAAATTAAGACAATTTATTTCACATCCAATTCCCTAAATAGCTGCAAAATTGTGATGTGAATCACATGTCAATCATCCAATATGATGTAGAACCTATATAGATATGATATGAGGCTAATAAAACTCTGATATATCAGAAATATTAGCATATGGAACAGCAAGGTCAAAGGCTTCAGTGGCTCCATGAGGATATAGGGCTAGACTAGGAAAATTATGAGCAACTGGGGAAAACTGATAGGTGTAAAAATATCAATGATGGGCATAAGATCTGAACTGTAAGTGTTTAGAACAGATCCAAACATGTTTAATATTAGTCCAAATATGACTAAGTTCATGGATAACTAGCCACTAAATGATAGGAAATACTTCAAACCATGTAAGATAAATATCACTGCATAAGAGACCAATGAGGAATCAACTAGTGAACTAGGGATTTGTATTGTCTTAGGATTATTCGAAGGTATGGTATATGGTATGGATGGTTGTATGATATGTCTATCAACTTGAAAATATGCTTCTAAATTAGAATGCAAAGGATCACATATAATCATATTAGTAGACTCATGGGAATACGCTGGTAATGAATCCTCTGTATGAAAGGAGGAAAGAATGAGATGTTCACAATCTTCAAGGAGGTTCTGAGTATTGATGCCAAGAACAAAGGAGGAGATGCCGAAGAACATGAGATCAAGTAAGGTAAGTGGCTTGACACAAATAAGTATTGATTTGGATAAGTAAACATCCTGGAAATCATTGGTTTGCGCACAATCAATGAGAGAGGTATGCACAAAGTGTGAAGGATTTGGCACATATATCTCAGAATCTAAGATAGGAGATATAGAAAACAATGAAAGGGTGATAGGATCATAGGATTGATCTATGTGGTGGTAGTATGGTGGCGAAGGATCAAGAATATTGAAGTGTGGTTGCAAAGGATCAAGAAGAACGAAGTGTTGCTGCAAAGGATCTAAATGATCGAAGTGTTGTTGCTATGGAGGATTAAGAAGATCGAAGTACTGCTACAAAGGATCGAAGATAAAAGTGTTCCTACAAAGGATAAAGAAGATACAAAGTTATGCAAAGGATCGAAGATCGAAGTACTACTACAAAGGATCAAGAAGATCGAAGTGCTGCTACAAAAGATCAAATTATTGAAGCGTTGTTGCAAAAGGATCAAGTGATTGTGTGATGGAGAAAATAAAGACATTGAAGAGTAACTTTTCTAGTTACTAATTGTGAAAATGTCCAATGATGTATAGATGCATTACCTTGATATTGCTAAAGATATTGTCTCTTTTTTTCTCCTATAGTCTATGATGATGTTGTCAGTAGAATGACCTTCTCGTTAAGGGGGAGTGTTGAAATATTGTAACTTCAAAGGATATTCTAAATGTATTTTACTCATGTAACCCAAGGGAGATGCTATTATTCCTTCGTCAAGGTGTTACTATTGTAATTGGCCATCATAGATTCACGAGGTAAAGCCTCCATTGTAAGTTGGGTCATTAGTACCCTAATGAATACTATAAAATACTATTTTGAGTCTTCCTAGACGAAGTCGGCCCATATAGTTTAGTGGGACAAACTTGTTTAGGGTAAAATTCAGTTGGCTCAATGTGTATAAATAGGAGGTTTGTGATTCTTATTTGGACATATACTCACTCACATGAGTAGCGCATAGGAGAGAGAGACAGAGACAGATCAACAAGGAGGAGAATACTTGTTTTGGGGTTTTATCTTAAACATCTTATACAGAGGAAGTTTTGCTGGGTTTTCTTCCCCTTGAGGGTTTCCTAGGATAAAAACTATGTCCATCTTGTCATTGTGTTTCTTTCGGTGATTATGCATATTGTACTACTGTGAAATTGAATTGAACTCTAATGATATCTAGTTTAGCATATGAAATCTTAACATAGAGTGCCTACGATTGAGTGGAAAATCACTCTTACACAACTAGTTGCTTGGATCTTCTTTGTGAAATATAAGTATTTTCTTTTGTATTTGAATATGTAATGTTTTCATGCATGTAACAATTAAGATTCCATATGAATTCTAGATGTGTGTAGATATTTACTTTCGATGTGTATTTTTCATTTACTTGTTTTCACACACCACATATAGGTTAAGAATTCATAATTACGACTATTGGGAAAAAAATTGAGAGCTTGAAAATCGGTTCATGTCTGTGCCTACCGATCGGATTGAGGGATGGAGAGGTGATGAAAACTCTCATTTTAGGGTTTTTGGTCCTTTTTGGAGAAAGTGGTGATAAGTGACGATAAATGCTTGACTTCCCTTCATTTATGGGGGAAGGAATAACAATTTATTGGACCATATTTGGTGGATTTTATTTGTGAAGGTCAAAATGAAGAGAATAATGGTGGGATAATGATGTATAATTATGGTTTGGACCATAGAGATCTAGGTGAACAATTTTTGGTGTTAACAATGTTATCTATATTGAGGTGGGGTTATTGGTATGATTTGGAGGTTGGGATAAAGTTTATCCACCCAAGTATAAATGTCTAGTTTGGGCTAGCTTGTTTAACCCAATGAGTTCACATGAAAATGTACTAAAAATTAATTATTGTTGTTCTACATGGTTTCCAAACTGCTTCGGGACTCTGTCCTCTTCCTCTTCACGACTAACGATAGCCTCTACTAAAAAATCATTTCATAACACAAATAAAACATCACCCTTTTCAGCTTATACAACAATTTCAAATTAGTAAACCTACAATACATTGTATGCAAAAGTGAACAGATTTCAACTTCATCAATTGCTCACCGATGGGATAAATTAATGGATAGGATCTAGTCTATGAGAGGTTCAAATATGGAAAATGGTGTACTATTATTATTAACTGTGTACATGCATGCATAACTAAGAGATAGTTAAAGAACACATGTGTTTAAACTAGGGAATACAACATTATTTCAAACAAAGAGTATGAACCCTATTTCTACGCAACATGGTTTGACTTTGAAAAATAATTAGAGCTTGAGTGCATGAAATGGGAAAATAGCCATCTTTATTTTTAACTTAAAAACTTCGAGGACACAAAAACAATCATGTAGGGTCTATGGAAAGCACACCATTGTGTCAAAGTGTCATTGCATGAAGAGAATACTAATCGTGATCTTTATCAGAATGTGAGCAACATAACTATCCATAATTGACTAACCGTGATCAATCTATATTGTTCATGTTATGCTAACAGCTCTTGTCTTTCTTGGCAAACTAGTATAAGGGTTAAGTTGTGAGATAGAGGGAACAAAAGTTATTGTGTATAAAACTTGCAACCCTTTGCGAGTGGTTCTCTTTGGTTGGACCATAATTTTGGTTAACACAAGGGGGTTCATCACTATTGCAATGGTGAAACACTTTTTAATAAATGTTCATCCAATATGTTTCATAGTTACAACTTGTTGACTCATTT
Organism: Pseudotsuga menziesii; assembly: GCA_001517045.1. Lineage (NCBI taxonomy): Eukaryota > Viridiplantae > Streptophyta > Pinopsida > Pinales > Pinaceae > Pseudotsuga > Pseudotsuga menziesii. The sequence continues at coordinate 153,971 of LPNX011058979.1, read as the reverse complement.
TTCTTCACTTTACAAGCTATAAGAACATCATGGTGGACTTCAACCTTTAACTTCGTTTTTTTAGCTAAGGTTTTTTCTCCATCTATGTCTGGCATGTCTATACCCAAGGCATGCTACATTTTATTGTAAGTACTAAAACGGACATAGATACATCTTAAACCTGGATTTAACAAGCATTGAGGGGCATCCAATTTCTTGAGGTGTTATTTTTTTAACTTAATTTTTTTACACACCGACAAAGGAAATTTGATCCCTCTCCATGTGTGATGGATCCGGTTTTAAGATTGATCTATTGTTTTTATTTTAATAATTTTATTAATCAAAATGGATTTTTTTAATGACTTTTTCTTGGTTTAAAGTTTGTATTTTATGAGTGGATATAGATTTTTTTAAATTAGTTTTTATTTGGTTTTCATTTTTTATTTTATGAGTCTACATCAATTTTTTTTTTTTTTTTTTTTATTGTTGGTACATCATGTTGCGCATTACGTTATGTTATATAACAACATCTCCCCCATATTGAATTGCAAAGCACCTTATTACTTTCGATACAATAAACATTGTCACCCCTCAATGCACCCAAGATGGATGCATTGCCCATACACTCTGTCTCATCTTACCTATATAAGAAAGTGTGCCAAGTGCTTAAATTGCAAACGTCGCATACCAACTTTGTCATCATCTTTGAACTTAGAAAAGGATAAGTGGTTTAAGTCTTTTGCGAAATTTAAAAAGTCTTTAAAACAAAAATAGTTTATTTCCCTAAAAAAGTAGTCAACTGTTTTTTAGACAAGTCATAAAGCATTCCTCATGAGTAATGCTTCAAACATTGAAATGAGATGTTACCTATCGAATAAATATAAAACTTTAAAGAGAAATCACTTCAATATTCCAAACTTAAATTTTAAAAAAATTAAAATTATTTTGCTAGATTGATTTATTACAATGTTAAGCACCTAATACAAAAAAGATATAAACCCTACACCTTGAAGCCTTACATTTTTAAGAGACTTCTCACACATGTAAACCCTAAAACCTTGAAGTTACATAATGCATGCCCGTGCCCGTGCAAGTCTCCTCATTCACATCTATAAGGTCCTTAAAGTCACATGATACATTGATGGATTATGGAAAGCAACTACGCAAGTGGAAAACCTTTGCCTTGTTTTTTCCCAAAGAATACAAAGTCACATTAATGTGCGTTGTGTTTCCCAAAGAATACAAAGTCAAATGGGAGGATAAGAGTTGAGCATGTCGGTGGGATTTATAACTTCTACGTAGGGTTACCTCCATGACTCTTCCACGTCTTGTCGGCTTCTCTATGTCGGGATTGCATGTCGACCATTCGACATCGACTCAATTTCCGATATACTTACCCCTCATTTCGTAGGGCCTAAATAAAATAAAGAATTTACCAAAGTGAAGTCAAAGCTTCTGATCATAAACCATGGTGAGGGGACAAAGGTATTTGCTTATTACAAGGCGATCAGCATGCCATTCTCCTCGACAAATCAAACTGAATTCCATGCTAGCAACCTTCCTTGCAAATACGACAAGGCACCAATAGAAAAAAAACAAATTATTATGTCATTCACATGTTCATGTTCCAAAATTAATGATCATGAATTTAGTTTGGTGTATTGAAAAAGGATAGAATCGCATAATGGTTTATGTTTTCTATTTATATATATATATGATTAAATGTCTTTAGGATATGGTTTGTCACTCTTACAAGTTAAAAAAAATTATAATTATGATTAAGATCTATGTTGAATTTGATTTAAAAATAACAAATTTGAAAATGTTAAATCAAATTTATCAAATACGTAAAATAACAAAGTAGACATTAACTTTCTCACCATTTTAGCCTCTTTTCTATGTTAGGCTAACATGGTTTCACCACCTGGTTTGTTTCAAAGTGTCAAGAGGCTAAATTCATAGCATCATGAGTTGATATGGTTCTTTGATTATTGATGTCATGTTGGCATGGTTGTGTCCATGTTATGACTCTTGCTTTGTTTTGTGGACAATATCTTTGATAGATTTTGGAAAACAATCCAATATCTTAACTTTTTCACCATTTTAGCCTCTTTTCTATCTTAGGTTAACATGGTTTCTCTTAGCGTTGGGATCGTTCCCATAGGTTGGGCGGAAAAAAAGGCTCTCTCCCGAGAAACAGCAGAATCCCTTTAGACTGCGCCTCCGACCCTGTGCAGTCAGAGAGGAATCTCTCGCTTGCTTTCAGGTTTACTTCATGTAGGATATTCGATCAAGAGCGGTCAGGAGGCCAGACTCCTGAATGGAACAAAGTGCACTAATGTGAGATGCAGGTGGAATTATCAGGGTAAGGGACCATTGGCAATGGATTCGAAGGTCCGAGTAAGGAACATTTGTAGGAGGTAAATAATGGCGTGGATTTACAAACAGAGGAAAGATAGTCGTCGATCTTGTAATCAGGAGATATTTAGAGGGTGATTAGTAGATGAGTGGCAACAACCCATCACGCAAAGCACAAATAAGATGAATTCTATGTAACTTTAGAAGAAAACTTAATGAATGTCTGAAACAATAGGCGGAGCATAGCATGTATGAATTCCAAACTGTTATACACTTAGTTTAGACATCAAATAAATTAACAAATTGGAATGAAAACAGGATAAATGTTTGACATAAAGAAAATACATATTGAAAGAAGCAATGACACAGGAATCTTTGTCTTGAGAAACAATTCTTCCTCTACAATTTTATTCATAACATGAATATCGGGTCTTATTTACAATGGAGAGCCTCAGCCCTTGAAGGATTCCCAACCCACCAGCTAATTTTTTTATCTCCCCCTATCGGGAGTGCATTTATACTACTTCAGTGCTGAGATTATTCTCCGAAACAAACCTAAAAACTATTTCCAGACACAATCATGCGTTAACAATCTATGGAGTGAAACTACTGCCACGATTTACAAATATGAGCAAACATTATGGAGCTGTAGCGTGTGGTGACGTGAACTGACAGCACAGAGGGTTCTTTATACTGGTAAAAGTTAAAGATGGTCAGTTGCTAGCTCGGGCTGTTTCAGACATGCTTTTCTGCCTCCTTTGACTAGCCTCCTTCTTTCAAACCACGATGCTAAAAGGTTGACAAGAAGGCCTACGCCCCGGTGCCTGACATTTTCCCAGCCCTTCCTTCGTCTAGTAACACGGTTATAGGAGGGAACCGGGGAAAGGGTGGCGATGCACTTGATGATGATAAATGTATTAAGAGATTTATCATCCTTATACCACTTTCTCCCTCATACGAGGAGGGTTTTCTCGTAGGCTATGTAGTGGGGTGTGTGTTTGACCTTTTCCTCATCCATGGCAAGGTCGTTAAGTGGAGACCATAGGGGCAATGATAAAGGACTCGGACCTCCACTATCCCAGACTGAGCATTTGCTCCAATAGCTCCGCCACCCTTGTGTGTTGGGACTTCCGAGGTCGTGACTGCAACTAGAGGTGTCGGAGAAGTGTCCTCAAGATGTAAAAACCCATGCATAGCGCATCTGAGGGTAGGGATGTGTGGAAACAGTTGAACCTCCCTAGTGTTGATGTATTTGTAAATTTGGAATGTATTCACTTGTATATCTTATGTCTTGTACCCCGATGTTTATTCCAGGAAGTGTCTATAATGTATTAAAGTCATGTCATGCCCCGATGTTCCTATCGGGAGGTTCTATAATATAAACAAGTCATGTCAAGTCAATGTGTATAACCCTCCTATTGTTCAAGGGTTAAAGTCCCCACAGTTATGGGGCACTAGGGTTATTAGACTCTCCTAGAGAAGTCAGCTCCAGTGAGTCATTGTCAAGTCAGGAATCAGTATAAATAGAGAGTGAGCCTCTCTATTTATCACACACTCACTCACACTCAGTTGTAGCGCATAGCTGAGGAAGAAGAAGTTGACAGGGCTAGAAAGAAAGAGGCTACTGCTGTCGGAATATCATATTACTATTTTTGGGGCTTTGATATTTGGTGTTGATTCTATATGTGAGGAAGTTGTGGGGTTTTCTCCTTTATGTTTTCCTCGAGGAAAATCTTTGTGTTCATTGTCTTATGTGATTGATTGTTGTGCTTGTTATTCTCTGAGTTAAGATCCTAAGTTAATGCTAGCTTAAATGATAAAAATCTAACATGGTATCAGAGCTAACCTGAGAAGAAGACACTGTGCAGCTATGGGAACTAGGGATTCCTACTTTTTGGATCTCTATCCACATATTTTCAGCAAAAGAAGGTTGTACTGACTCTCCTCCCGAGGGCGCATCTTTCTGTTGAAGCAGAATCTGATTTTGAGCATTTTCAGTTTTTGACCCGACACTGGTGCCGAAAATTAGGGCTTTCCACATAAGTGGAATTTTTAAGTGAGCCAAGGTCTGGATTGATCTCCTCCTCAAAATCAAATTTTAGATATCAAGATCAAATCTTTTAGTTGGACAGAACTCCGAGAAAGTCAAACCCTAATATGCTCCTGAACCAGCACTGCAGAAATTTAGCTCCAAATCCGGATTCGACATCTTGACCTGGTAAGATCTAAATATTTTGTATTTCCATTTGAGGTTCTCAATTAAAATGTCTCATCATACCAAGCTTGATGAAAATCTTGAGGGAGCTGATAACTTCCGAGCTTGGAAGTATAGGATCTTCCTGGTCCTGGAAGAAAATAAGTTGGACTCCTACATTAATGAGGAGATTATAGTTCCAGAGGAAGATGAGGCTAAGGCCTTACACAAGAAGAAGTTGGTTATGGCTAAGAGGATTATTGCTGATTCAATCAAGGATCACCTCATACCATAGGTGTCCTCTCTAAAGACACCTAAAGCTATGTTTGATGCCCTAACCAAACTATTTGAAGGAAAGAACATAAACTGAAAGATGATTTTGCGGAACTAGTTGAAGAATGTGAAGATCCATAATGTAGAGACCATAGAGTCATACTTTACAAGGGTCTCCTAGATAAAAGAACAACTTGAAGCAGTATGAAGAAGTGGAGAATGTAGAGATTGTAATGACCACCTTGAATCGTCTCCCTAAGACATAGGACTCTTTCATTCAAGGGATCTGTGCCAGAAAGAAGTTAGTCAAGTTCAGTATACTATGGGAATAATTCTCTCAAGAAGAAGCTCAGATAGCAACTTGAGAAGAAAAGATGGGAAGTGAAGATCAAGCTCTCATAGTACAATCCAAGAAAACTAGATCTAGCCGCCACAGAGGTAAGTACTCTCATCAAAGGAATAACTTTAGAAATCATGTAGATAAGTCTAAGTTCATTGGCTATACATGTGATGAAAGAGGACACTTTTCTAGAGATTGTCCTAGAAACAAAAGTAACTCTCACAAGAAGAAGGGAAATAAGAGAAGACATCATGCTCATGCTACAGAGGATGATGAACCTTCCACAAAGAGAAACAGAAAACAGAGTGATGATTCTTCAAGTGATGAAGAATACGTTATGATTTCTGCTCTCACAGGAACTATCCATTAGAGGAAATTTCAACTCAAAATGGGCCTCCTAAAATGAATTAATAAAATAATAGTTAAAATAATAAAATAATATTTATTAATTTTGGAGGAAGAAAAGAAAAAAACTACTTTTTTGTTTGTATTTTTGACATATCTCCCCGTGTTTTTACTCAAATTTTGATCGGGAGAGCTCGTTGGATGCATAATTAAATTTCCCATCCAATGAGTATTTTAACCCACTCGGCATACTCTTGACGGACCCCGCTACCCCAAAAACAAGAAATACCTGAAAAAACGGAATGATGATGTCCGGGGTAGCCGGGTCCGTCAAAAGTATGCCGAGTGGGTACTCGTTGGATGCAGAATTTAATTCCGCATCCAACGAGCTCTCCCGATCGAAATTTGAGTAAAAAAACGGGGAGATATGTCAAAAATACAAACAAAAAAAGTAGTTTTCTTTATGATACCTATCCCCAAATTTATATTAAAAAAGTGTTTAAGACCTATACGGTATTTCAAATTTAAAGTAATTTCATTGGCTAACACATGATGACATGGAATTTGAATAAAAGTTAAAAGGCCCATTTTGAGTTGAAATTTCCTCTAATGACACATGGCAGCAATGATTGGCTTATACATAATGGTGCTTCCAAACATATGGCAAGATTCACGGAATCCTTTGTGAAACTATCTGAACATGAATCACCTCACAACATGAAACTCAGAGATGATTACCAATATCTAATAAAAGGTAGTGGTGAATCCTCATACAAGCTAGACTTTGGAAAGTCTATCAAGATGAAAGATGTATTGTTTGTACCTAGACTAAACAAGAACCTCCTCTCCATATCTGCATTGGATGCAAAAGGAATGAGGGTTGCATTTCTAGATGTCCAAGTCCTCATGTGGCCAAAGGGAAAGTCTTTCGATGATGCAATAGTGATTGGGGAACAAGAAGGAGGACTATAAAAATTGAAGGGACAATGAGAACACGCTTTGATTCATGACTTGGTAGAACCAAAGGAGCTTTGACATAGAAGGCTTGCACATGTGCATTACAAAGCACTACCACTTGCAAGAAAAATTGTTGAAGGTCTCCCAGAAATGCAGACAAAACATGAAGGTGTATGCAAAGGATGTGCAAAAGGGAAGAACACAAAGAAGACATTTCCAAGTAGCGAGAGCGAGGAAAAATGAATCTTGGAAATCATCCACTTCGATGTATGTGGTCCAATGTCATATAGTTCACTAAGCGGGTTTGTATACTATGTTTCTTTTATTGATGATTTTTCTAGAAAGGTATGGATATACTTTATGAAGAACAAAGATGAAGTATTCAGTAAGTTCAAGGAATTCAAAGCCTTCATTGAGAATCACATAGAAAAGAAGATCAAAACCTTTTGATCAGATAATGGCAGAGAATTCACATAAAATGAATTCAAAGAGCTATGCAAAGACTCAAGGATTAAGAGGGAGTTATCCACTCCATATAATCCACAATAAAATGGGATTGCAAAAAGAAATAATAGAACAATCATGGAAGCAGCAAGGGCCATGCTTCATAATCAAGATCTTCCCATGCATCTATGAGAAGAAGCTTCCAGAACAATGGTGTATGTACAGAACCGTACTCCACACAGAGTACTCGAGAACAAGACACCTGAAGAAGTCTTCTCCGAAAACAAACCAGAAGTCATCCATCTCAAAATATTCGGCTGTCATGTATACATACACATTCCAAAAGAAAAGAGGATGAAGTTAGATCCTTCAAGAAAGAAGGGTATATTTGTGGGATACTCTGAAAGCTCGAAGGCTTACAGAATATACTTCCCAGGGTTCAAGAATATTGACATCAGTAGAGATGTAACATTTGACGAAGATTCAGTCTACATCAAAGCCAGGAAGAGACCGGCTGAAGAACCTGAAGAATCCTCACAAGAAGAAAGTTGCTTGGGTACATGAAATTATACAAGATGCAAAAAGATATGGAGCTTCAGAAGAACCAAATAGAGGAAAGAAGAGAACTAGGTCCTGCTCCAGTTATGTAGCCTTGTTATGTGACATTATTGATAAAGAACCTTCCAACTATGAAGAAGTGACAGAAAGGAAAGAATGGAAGGATGCTATGATTGAAGAGTATCAATCGATCATGAAGAATGATGTTTGGGATGTTGTCCCAAGACCAGAAGGGAAGTCCATTGTAACTTCCAAATGGATCTACAAGATCAAGCATGCTACAGATGGTAGCATAGAGAAATATAAAGAAAGATTTGTGGCTCGTGGTTTCTCCCATAAAGAAGGAATAGATTATGAAGAAACTTTTGCACCTGTAGGAAGATACACTTCCATCATATCAGTACTTGCTCTAGTTGCAGTGATGAAATGGAAGATACACTAGATGGATGTCAAGACTACTTTCTTGAATGGTGTAGTAGAAGAGGAAGTGTCTGTGGAGCAGGCATTCAGTTTTGAGACACATGACAGGGAGTCTCATGTGTGTACATTGAATAAATCCCTATATGGTTTGAAACAAGCACCTAGGACATGGTACAACAGAATTGATGACTTCCTATCTAGTTTTGGCTTTACCAAGAGTAAAGCATATTCCAACCTTTACTACAATGTTGAATATGGAAACCCAGTGATACTCCTATTATATGTGGATGATCTGTTTGTAATAGGTATGGATGGGTTGATTGCTGATACAAAGAGGAAACTTGCTTCCGAGTTTGAAATGAAAGACTTGGGTATGATGCACTATTTACTAGGCATGGAGGTGTGGTAGAATGTGGATGGAATCTTCCTTGGACAAGGGAAGTATGCAGTAGAGATTCTAAAGAGATTCGGGATGATGAAATGCAAGGCCATAACCACACCTATGGCATCGAACGTAAAGCTATTGAGTGATGCTTCATCAAAAGTGGTTGATTCTAAGATATATCGTTAGATGATTTGGTCCTTGATGTACCAGACGAACACGAGACTAGATATTTGCTTTGCTGTGAACATCTTGAGCTAGCTCCTGACAGATATGATACATGTTCACTTGATTGCTACAAAGAATATTTTGAGGTACCTGAAGGGTACAGTTGATTATGGGCTCAAGTACGAGGAAAATCAGAAGATTAACCTAGAGGGTTACATTGATTCAGATTAGGCAGGAAATGCCATCTATAGGAAGAGTACTTCAGGATGTTGCTTTAGTATGGGATTAGGTGTGATCTCTTGGTTTAGTAGGAAGCAGTCTTGTGTGGAATTGAGTGCAGTTGAAGCAGAATATGTTGCAGCTTGTTCATCTAGTTGCGAGGTAGTGTGGCTGAGAAAGCTACTGTCTGATTTATTTGATCTCCAGTTGGATGCTACTTGTATATATTGTGGAAACTAGAGTTGTGTGAATTTGTCAGAGAACCCAGTGCTCCATGACAAGTCAAAGCATATCGAGATCAAGTATCACTATATCAGGGATATGGTGCAGAGAGGTGTAGTGAAGCTCCAGGATGTTGCGATGGAAGAACATATAGCTGATGTGTTGACGAATCCATTGGACAGACTGAAGTTCGAGTACTTCATGGAGAAGCTTGGTGTTCTCCAGATCGATGTTTTCTCCAAAAGGAAATGATGAGACCTAGAGCCATTCTGACATGATGAGAGGATTAGGTTCCATCCATGGTCACATGTAAGGGTTGAGCCATTCTGTCATGGTTAGAGTGTTAGTTTTTCAACATTTAAGCTAGCATTATGATAAGATCTTTTCACTGAGAGAATAACAAGCACAACAATCACATAAGCACATCACAAGAGACAAGAGACACAAAGATTTTAGGAGGGGAAACCATAAATGGAGAAAACCCCTCAACTTCCTCTAAGATAGTATCACCACAAGATGTGAACCCAAAGCAGTAAGATGACCTCCCTTCACAACAGCAGCCTTCTGTCTTCTGTCAAGCCCAAGAATTTCCTTCTCCAAAAGTGCGCCACACTTGAGAGAGCAAGAGAGCTAAGTCACAAGTGATAAATAGAGAGACTCTCACTCTCTATTTATATTCTTCCGTTGACTTGAAGTGCACTCAAGCATGTCAGCTTAACTTATAATTAATTACTTGAGCCTACACCTTAATTAGTGTATAATAACCCAAGTGCCCCTAAACTGTGGGGACTTACCTAATGACTTGATATGACTTGTTTACATTATTAATCCTCCCGATCGGAACATTGGGGCATGACCACATGAATCAAATGCATAATAGAAACATCCCGGAATAAACATCGGGTTACAATATATGAAATACATAGAAGAATACATTCCGAAGTTACATATACATCAACACTCCCTCTTAACTAGGAAGGTGTTCTTTTGACACAATTTTTCAGCACTGGTCTTCTTCTCTGCATCAACTGGATCATCTTCGTCTTCAAGTCATCTTCGTCTTCAAGTCATCTGGATCTGGATCATCTCTCGATCTAGATCATCATAAAATGGAATCACTGGGTCTAGATCATTACTCGATCTGGATCAACATCACTGGACTGGATCTGGATCATCACTCGATCTGGATCATCTCTCTGGATAGGATCTGGATCATCACTCGATCTGGATCATCTCTCTGGACAGGATCTGGATCATCACTCGATCTGGATCATCACTGCTAGATCTCTCGGAGTCATCATAACTGGATCTACATCATAGCTCGATCTGGATCTCCACTGGTCATCATCAAGTGTGTACTATCTCGTCATAGGAAGTTCTACAGAGCCAGCCCTATTTCATGCTGGATGTAGGCCCACCACCTGCAGGTCTTCATCATCACTGGCCATACTAGAGAATCCTCAGGACTTATTACGTGCATCACAAAACCTTGAAAGATCATCCCAGGACTGATTACGGGCACACAGCCCAACCTATAGGATCTCCCAGGGCTCCGAATTACATGTGACCTCACCACAAAACCTCTCAAGAGCATCCCAGGACTGATTACGGGCACACAGCCCCACCTATAGGATCTCCCAGGGCTCCGAATTACATGTGGGCTCACCACAAAACCTCGCAAGAGTATCCTAGGACTGATTACGGGCACACAGCCCCACCTATAGGATCTCCCAGGGCTCCGAATTACATGTGGTCATGGAAAAACCTCGTAAGAGCATCCCAGGACTGATTATGGGCACACAACCCAACCTATTGGATCTCCTAGGGACCCGAATTACATGTGGTCATGGCAAAACCTCGTAAGAGCATCCCAGGACTGATTACGGGCACACAGCCCAACCTATTGGATCTCCCAGGGACCGAATTACATGCCATCTGCACAACCTGACTGAGTGTTCCTGGTAACTGACCAGGTTCCTCCATTCCTAGAATGGCATTTGCCCTTACATCTGTCCTACTTGAAAGAATGGCCAGCACTTATATCTGACACGGAAGGAACTAAATCCTTTAGCCATGAACAGAATGGCTCTGCCCTTACATCTGACCTGCTCGTCAGAATGGCACAATCCCATCCAATGATGGAAGACTCTCAACCACATTGAAGAGAGATTTCTGCACTTACATCTGACATGGAAGGAACTAAATCCTTTAGCCATGAACAGAATGGCACAACCCTTACATCTGACCTGCTCGTCAGAATGGCTCAATCCCATCCAAGGATGGAAGACTCTTAACTACAATGAAGAGAGATTTCTGCACTTACATCTGACATGGAAGGAACTAAATCCTTTAGCCATGAACAGAATGGCACTGCCCTTACATCTGACCTGCTCGTCAGAATGGCACAATCCCATCCAATGATGGAAGACTCTCAACCACATTGAAGAGAGATTTCTGCACTTACATCTGACATGGAAGGAACTAAATCCTTTAGCCATGAACAGAATGGCTCTGCCCTTACATCTGACCTGCTCGTCGGAATGGCACAATCCCATCCAATGATGGAAGACTCTCAACCACACTGAAGAGAGATTTCTACACTTACATATGAC
>LPNX011058979.1:0-138256 GCA_001517045.1 Pseudotsuga menziesii | reverse complement strand
CACATGACTCAAATGCATAATAGAAACATCCCGGAATAAACATCGGGTTACAATATATGAAATACATAGAAGAATACATTTCGAAGTTACATATACATCAACATAGAGGATTTGGTTCCTTCCATGTCAGATGTGAGTGCTAGAGCCATTATGACATGGTGATAGGATTAGGTTCCTGCCATGGTCAGATGTAAGGGCTGAGCCATTCTATCATGGTGAGAGTATTTGTTTCCTTCCATGTCAAATGTGAGTGCTAAGCCATTTTGATGTGACTGTAGGATTGGTTCCTACATGATCTGATATAGTGTTGAATGCCATTCTTCGAATGGAGGCACCTGGTGAGTTACTAGGAATACTCAGTTTGGGACTGAGGGCCATTCTGATATGACTGTAGGATGTAGTCTTACATGATCAGATTTGAGTACATGGCCATTCTGAAGTGATTGAGGTATGTGTTCCCACTTGATCAGATATAAGGGATGATGCCATCCTTCGAGAGAATGGAGGCACCTGGTCAGTTACCAGGAATCCTCGGTCTGGGACTGAGAGCGCTTTCGATGCAATGTTTTAGAACATGGTCGAATGTAACTGCAGATCCTTTCTGACAAGATGAGGTCGAATGTAAGTGCAAACCCTTTCTGACAAGATGAGGTTGGATGTAAGTGCAGAGCCTTTTCGACAATATGAGGTCAGATATAAGTGATGAGCCATTCTGGCGTGACGTGTTTACATATGGTTAAATGTGAGTGCTGGGCCTTTCTGACAAGATGAGGTCAGATGTGAGTGTTGGGAATGCCTTGTTGACAAGATGAGGTCAAATGTAAGACCTGGCCAGGCCATTCTGACTTAGGGTCAGATATATTATCATCGATGAAGGCCTACATGAAGGGTAGGCCTACAACCAACATGAAAAAGGGTTGTCTTTGTAGAAATTCATGTGACAAGAAGAATCGAGAGATAGCGTTATTCTGAGATAGCACTGATGATGATGATTGAGACTTGATGATGATCCAAACCAAGTGATGATCTAGATGTGATGATGATCCATACTTTATGATGATCCAGATCAAGTCATGATCTAGATTTGATGATGATACAGTGATGATGATCTAGTAGTGATGATCTAGCATTCGTGATGATCCAGATCCTGTGATGAAGAATACTTGAAGAAGAAGATGACTTAGAAGAAGACTTGAAGACGAAGGTGACTTGAAGATGAAGAATACTTGAATACAATGATGACTTGAAGATGAAGAAGACTTGAAGATGAAGAAAATTTTAATATGAAGATGACTAGATGATCCAGTCGATACAGAGAAGAAGACCAGTGCTGAAAATTGTGTCGATGTAATGTCCCTGACCCTTTGACCGATAAAGAGGATTCTACCGAACCATCAAACATCCGAGCAACTAGCCCCATGAACAAGAACATACATATAATGCTGAAATAAAATGCTTAAAATAGAAAACATGCAAGGATGCATAATTACTCAACATACATTAGAAGCAAACATACATTCGAGCATCAACATGTTCATCATTATTCAGTAATAATAAATATAATTGTAGAGATGAAATGGTCAAGAATACTCATCTTGTAAGAACTTGTCCTGCAACCAGCTATGTCACTGCAATGTTCCACCCAACCATAGGCTAACATGCTCATTAATCTCTCAGCAACACTGCCACCCCCGAGCTGGGCATGATTCCCCAAGGAATAAGGGACTAAGTAGGATTACACATAGCCAAGGATACACAATACAACCAATTCAACACAGTTGGGTTTATCAAGCCGTCAAGGAGCTAAGAAAGGATGAATGCCAAATTGGTGCGCTCAAGGAAAAGCTAAGGATGCCTGCACCGGAGCTAGACTGAATTTTAAGACACCCACACACACTCGACACCAGGAATCAATCCCTTCTTTGCTTCACAGTCCCTTAGGCCTTGAATTCCCTTGCCAGTGCTCTTCTGGGGTTGTGGAGAAGAAAGCCAACCATCTAACTCTATCTGTGTGGCTCCCAAACCTTTCTCAAGCATACCCAACCTTCAATCCCACTCCACACAGTCCGAAGACCAACCATTATATACCCACACTAAAACAAAATCAGTTCACAGCTCTGTGAAGAAACACAAGGAAACAGGGTGACACCCCAAAATGGTGGATGCGTCTCAAGCCAAACAAGGTGATTCAAAGTTGTTATTGGCCCTAGCATTGCCAAAACAACTCAGCAGCGACCCAAAAGATGATTGCACCCACAGCGACCCAAAACCAGGGAAGGAACAGCAGCCACGCTTTTTATCACTGAAACAATGGGAGAATCCCAAACTCACAGCAAAAACCACATGTATATATAGGACAACTGTGAGCTCTCCACCTGTGTAGAGGGAATAACAAAACCTCTACCTAACAGGGTTCAATGCACAGACCGAAGAACGACCCAAAAAAACAGAGTCCGACTTCCAGCAGGATGATCCCCCCAATATCTGCCTGCACATGAGGATGAGAGAATGAACCCCCTATGTGAGAATGAGAAATACCAAAACCTACCAAGAGTGGAATCGTGGGAGAGTGGAGAGAAATGAAAATTTTCCCCTCTATCCAAGCAATGTGAAGAGGAAGAGTCTGTTGGTGGAGTGGGCATGTGGGAAAGGACTGACATGCCTGCCATACCCACCACTACTCAGCAATAACTACTCCCAACTAACAGACATCAGAAGTTTAAATGGGTGGCTGACATATGGCTTTTCCCCATAGGTCCAAGTTTTAACATTTCCCCCTCCTTATCCTTAGAAAAATCATGCCCTTTTCATTAATGTTGCACCATCATAGTTGGCTGTAGGTTCATTTTAATTAATGTGCATATTTACATGATGCCAAACTACAATGTGTCTATTAGCATGATATACCATCGGCAACGATCCCCATTGCCGAAACATATCACAACCAAATTGATGGTGGGGCTTTTGCCTTTAGCTCCACACCACGATTAATTACAATATATACATCATGTATCTTCTAATGCAAATGGGGTCAAAACCAGGGGTATTGCAATCCCCTCCCCCTTGGAATAACACCATCCTCGGTGTTCCAATACATAGGAATACATATACAATTTGCACATCCAAAATTTCAAAATTTTGCAGATTTGTCCCATGTTCAATTATTTACTTGAACTTTCAGGACCAAGCCCCTCGGCTTCCATGAGCTTCTCTTGCTAGTTCTCAGCTTTCAGCTCATCCCCAAGTCTAGGAACTTTGTGTCTTCTACCCTTTGTATGTTCCCTCATTGGGCAGTCTTGGCGGTAATGATGTTCTCCGCATTTCCAACATTTTGTTGGATACTTCATCTTTACCTGCTCAATTTCCTTTGAGTCTTCATGCTTGGAATGTTTCTTAATGGATCACTTGGATGACTGTCCCATCATTGATCCACTTTCCTTTCCTTTACGGATTGCTCCCAGAAGGATTTTTACCTCCTTTTGCAAACAAATACAGTCTTGCAAAATAGGGTGGTTCATCTTATTCTGCCTTTTCTGTATCTTGAGCATATCTCCAAGATTCTCTTCGGTCTTGGAAATTGTTTGAAGAAGACTTCCAGCCAATTCCAACAGCTTCAGTCAATTAATTGCCCAGTTGGCATGATAGTCCAAGTCTCATCAAGGAGACTTTCATACTTTTCATGCCTTCCCAACATGCACATGAGCTCATTCATGTCCATTCTTGGCCAGGAAATTAACTATTCCAGCATTCACAATTTACTTTAAGCAAATACACACATTCTATTTTCAGTCATACATGCATTCAACAACCTTTTGTTTTCACAATGCATAAGTATATATATTATATATATATAATCAAAAAGGAAAGAGAGAGTAGCAAGAGTTTTTCCCCTCTTTGTCTTGTTCCATCATGGAACCCACATCACCATTGTGGTTTTCATGCTCTCAGCCTCTTTCACTTCACCATGAATGTTGGACCAATCCCTCTTGGTCATGACACTTAGTGTCTTTGGTCTAATTCAGACCTCTCAACCATGGAGCCTCCCCACATGGTTTGTCTCGGTTGCTACGACCTTCACAATCTCACTAGCACCTTTTTCATTGCTGCTCATTCTGAGCTCTTCAAGACAGTCACATGGCCACATGCACCCCTAGGATGCTCTCATAGTCCTCGCTCCCAGTGATACCTATATTCAAAAATTGAATAGATTCACATGTTTAGTTTATTCTCAATGGTTTTTATCTCTTAAACAACAGCTTAGAATATCATAACCAAATCATATACACATGTATATTCATAAGCATTAAATTGCAAAATAATCCAATACTTATCTATATTATGTGTTTCCTCTTTGGTCCACACGATATTGCTTCGCTTTGCAAGCCTTGGGATTTCCTATGGACTTGGATGTTAGGTCAGCATGTAGGCTGGTTCACAACATCCTTTTATATATATCAACCACAGTCAAGCCAACATACAGTTGGGTTTATCAGACCATCCAACCAATCCAATATACAATTGGGTTTTTCAGGCCGCAACCAATCAAGCCAATACAATACTGGGATTATCAGGCTAATTAGCAAAGCCAACTAATAGTTGGGTTTATCAGACTGCAGGTAGTCAAGACAACACTGTAACATTCCCATAATTTCCACAGCATCAATTAATTACTGTCCAGCCAACCACAATTTCCACAATTTTCACAACATCAAATAATTACACAGTCAAGCCAACCTACAGTTGGGTTTATCAGAACATCCAGCCAATACACCTTCATGCCGATTGGGCTTGGAACTTTGCCATTACCATTTCTATGTTTCATTTCCAGCATTGAGCTCCAATTCCACTACCCCATACAACACAAGAAACCACTCCCTTCTCTACTCTTTAGTGCCTTGGGAATGTCTCCTTCTCTGTGCTCTTCAATAGAGGGTAGGATGAGCCCAAGCCATTGTCTATTCATTGTGCAACACCAGATTGCATTTGTTTATCCTGACAACACAAGAAATATAAGCAAACTCATCAGCATTATTGCTCTAAAACTATAATCATATTTTATATCTTTCTCTATCAAGTATTGAGACACTAGGAGTGCGTCCACTCCCTAGGGTGTAATGAATATTGAAAACCCTTTCATGATCCGACATCGAGAAAGTGTGCACCCCCTTTCGATGTGTGCCATGTAGGCCCTATTCATACTCAAGCAATCTTCCATAATGAAAATAAAATCAAAACATGCTCTGCATTTTGAATTTAACAATTTGACATGCATATTCTTAGCTAGGGTCACATAACACTTATCCATTTGTGGAGGCAGTATTCCTTCTTTAAGGAGGAATGGGGGCTCCCTTCTTTGAGTTGACAGTCCCTCAGTTTTCCATCCCAACCCATTTTTACATTTCATATCCACACATGTCTTACTGACATAATCTATACCATCTCATTCATGTTTCTTACCAAACATGTAGTGCAGATGAGACATTTCCAAAATGTCCAATGGAGTTTCACCCAAAACCCATTTCCAAGATAGGGGAGAACCTCCCCATAAATTTTGGCTCCTTTAGGCCATCACACATGGTCTTCCTGCAATGTGTACCCCTGGCACATTCATCAAGTATCCAAGTAGTCAATCATTATCTGATAATACAATCCAAATTGATTGTTTCACAACCAAGCAATGACATTAGTAATTAAATTCAATAGGAATTTGCAACTTTGTCTACTACAGAAATTGATTTGTTTGGCAATGAGGTGATCCTCATTTTTGGGTCTCTTGTAAGCAGCACCACTATGCCCATTATGATTTTATGCTTACTAGCATAACATGAACACCCACTTACATTGATCCTCTTGACACAATTCTATGCAATCCAATAGGGATTAGTAGTTGTCAGCAATTTCTCAAATCTGAAATTTATAAATTTAAATTGACAATTCGTTCAGCATACAAACTATTTTCACAACCATGAGACTCTTATCATGAGGGTTGGATCTTTCACATGGTAGATTCCATTCTTTGTCATGGTCTTACCCACGTTGACATGCCCCAAACAATCTATCTGAAATTTGAACTTCAATCAGCCACACACTTGGTAAGTCTTGATGCATATAACTTTTTCCATTACTGCAACAATCACTGAAGAATTTCTAGAAGTATAGAATTCAAATACTTCTAGCTGTTAGCACATCAATATTACCAAAACTCATTTACTTCACGCAATCATTATCATACTAAAATTTCAAGGTATAGTCACATCATTTATGCCAAAATGAAATGTTTAGATACTCCTTACTTTACAAGCATATCATTTGTACCACCTTTCCCTTCCATAGAGCATTTCTGGCAGCTAATCGATCATGACTACCCTCTTCATGCACTTACTATCCTGCATCCATAAAATCTCTTGAAATGGTTCCAGAAGTATCATCAATTCATCATTTCAGCCATTAGTTATTCATAATGACACATGCACTATCTCGATGCATTCATGCAATGCATCACAACATTTGCACCCTTACTTATGTATGCATATCTACAACATTTACTCATACTTTTCATATACATCTATTCAATGCATAAACACAATATTTATGAAATCTTTTAATGCATATCCACTCAATGCTACCTTGCATTGATTCAGGAATATTATGCATTCAAACATACCATGCATGGCCTAACCATGACTACTTCACATAGGATGCATTACTATAATCAAGACCATCAATACTTACTTTCTTTGGGCTACTAAGCTCATAACAACATATACATGCATGATACATTTCTGTATGAATGTAGTATAAATTTCAAATACCCACATAGTATGAGACCTCTTTCTTTTACCACTCCATGTAATTGTTATAATTAAACCATTACCTACATGGATCCTATTTACACCCTTGACATTACCAGTTTGGTTGGTCTCTTGTAGGAGATTGCAGAATTCGCTCACCAACTTTTGATTATGGACTTGTTGCCTTATCCCTTTCTCCATAGGGTTGCTGGTCACATTCATCAGCATCAGCAACATATTCATCCATGTCCATGTTGTCATTGATTTTACCACTAATGCCAACACCAATGCAATAATTACCATTAGTGGTTCATTATAAATGTATAATTCTCACTACTCTTACCAACATGTAATACCCTATGCATGCAAGGCATATACTCATACATTTTATGTACAAAACTTATGAAATGTAATTATAATTAGCAAGACAGGGTTTGAGGAAATTTTCCCTCAATTCCCTCATCTTTGCATGGAACTCCTCTTCCACACAACAACTGGTTTGACTTCATGGTCTTGCTACCTCTAGGAATGCAATTCCCGGATTTGTCCATATTGACAACAACACATTTCCTCTTGAAACAATCACCAGTACTTTGCAGCTCTACATTCAAACTTAGGTGATTCCTCCTTGTTTCCTGCTGGATAAGCTTTCCAATTCCTATCCCCATGCTTCATTCTGGCCTTAGCTATGAAAACCACACCACTTCTAAAATGATGTTTTTCATCAAATTTAGGAAAAACACACAACTGTATTTTGGTATGAATTGCTAACTTCATACCCCTAGATTTATTCTTCCTTTTCAGCCCTGAAACTACTAAAAAATCCATTGAGAATTTCACTGAAAAACTGCTAAAATATCTGAAAAATCCCATTTAAAAACCCTAATTTCCATTGGCCCAATCGGACCTCTTCCCAACTAAATTTCTGACACTTCAGTGGTCAAAACACCTATTTTTCTCTGCTACTCATTGGCAGTCTGTTCATCTATTTCTCTCCGACATGTCGGATCTGTAATTGTATAGGCTTCCAAACTTTATCGCTAATGCCAAGGACTGTCCATCGGGTCTCTTCCCCACTAAAACTCTGACGTTTCAGCGATCCCAACAGCAAGTTTCCTCCGATGCTCATCGGTGGCCATAACAACTAACCTTTTCCATTGTATCGGTGGTTTCAACAATTATAGTTTTCCACAGTATCGGAAATCAGATGCTTTATTCATCAGGTGCTTAGTCCCTTAGGAAGTCGCAATGACAGTTAGCGATCTCACTACGGGTTCCGTGGACATTTATCAACTATTGGATCTACTAATCACTACGGCATCAGCAGTTGAAGCCTCTATCCTTTGGAAGGATAGTCCACTAAGAAACGGCAACGACGGATGCACGAACAACTAAATTTTTATGATGTCATTCATCGGTGAACAAAACAACTAATACTTTTCAATGTTAGCTGCTGCATCGGTGGCTCCATCCTCTAAATTTCATCGATGGTTCCGACTAGGTGAGCCGATGTTTCGGCGATTACATCAACTAAATTTTTCCAATCGGCGCTCCAATATTCTAACTTTTTCCGATCGCTGATGGGTTCCTCACTTAGATAAATTTTTGAAAATTTTCTTCTTTGAATCAGCTCCTCAAAGAACTAGGTTTCATCGACGTTTCGGCAGTCTTCGGGAGATCTTCGCCGAAACTGCAGCTCCGCCGAAACTATTTTCCTCCAAAACCCTTCGATTCTGTCTTCGTCATCGACACCCTCATCCTCTAATTGTCTCCGATCTTATCAACTAGAGTTCACAGATGGCCCGACGAGCACTTAAAAATTTTGTGGTGAAAATTACTTCAGGAACCTACCGTTGTATCAACTATATCATTAGCTATTTTCCACCGATGTTGTGGCTAAGCCATCATCTAATCATTGGTGATCCAATCAACTAATTATCGCCCATCGCCAATGGTCTTAACACTTCTAAAAATTTCAAAAAAAAATTTCTTCTTCCTCCATGTCGGCGCTTTCATCCACTAATTCTCGTCGATGTTTCGGTGGCATTCCGGGTATCTATGTCGACGTTTTGGCTGGTCGATCAACTAAATTTCACTGAACCTCTTTTCTTTGTTGATGTATCATAGACAACTTCATCATCTAATTGTCAACACTCCCGTCGTCTAATCATCGAAGATATCATCATCTATCCTTCGCCGATCATCGATGGTCTACGTCGGGTGGTCCTTCCACTGTTCTCCATCGATGGCCAATGGACACTTAGAGAGATTTCCTCAAATTTATTCCTGCTATCTTTTGTTGGGTGCCATTCCGATTAGGTGATCCACTGCATAGAAAGAGTTTCCTACTTAGTATTCCGATGAGCCGACGGTTCAGGCACTTAGGCAATTTTTGTGGATGTTTTCTGATCTTTGCTGGGCATAAGGTAACATGCCTCTCCTAGCTGATCTTTCATGGCCCATTTAGGTCCATGCAACAACGTTGGCTCTGATACCACACTGTAACATCCCCAACCCTCTGATCGGCGAAGAGGATGCTACCAATCCAGGAAACGTCCGGGAAACTATCCCCACGAACAAGAACATGCATATAATGTTGAAATAAAATGCTTAAAATAGAAAACATGAAAGGATGCATAATTAATCAACATATAGCAGAAGCAAACATACATTCGAGCATCAACATGTTCATCATTATTCATTAATAATAAATATAACTACAAAGACGAAATGGTAAAGAATACTCATCTTGTAAGAACTTGTCCTGCAACCAGCTACATCACTGCAACGTTCCACCCAACCATAGGCCAGCGTGCTCATCAATCTCTCAGGAAAAATGTCACCCCCGAGCTAGGCATGATTCTCCAAGTAATAAGGGACTAATCAGGCTTACACATAGCCAAGGATACACAATAAAACCAAGTCAACATAGTTAGGTTTATCAGGATGTCAAGGAGTTAGGAAAGGCTGACTGTCAAACTGGTGCGCTCATGGAAAAGCTAAGGATGCCTGCACTAGAGATAGCCTGACTTCTAAGACACCCACACACACCCGACACCAGGAATCAATCCTTTCTCTGCTTCACAGTCCCTTAGGCCCTGAATTCCCTTGCCAATACTCTTCCAAGGTTGTGGAGAAGAAAGCCAGCCATCTAACTCTATCTATGTGGCTCACAAGCCTAGGTTTCTCAAGCATACCCATCCTTCAATCCCACTCCACACAGTCCAAAGACCAACCACTACATACCCACGGTAAAACAAAATTAGTTCATAGCTCTGTGAAGAAACAAAAGGAAACAGGGTGACACCCCAAAATGGTGGATGTGGCTCAAGCCAAACAAGGCGATTCAGAGCTGTTCTTGGCCCTAGCATGGCCAAAACAACTCAGCAGCGACCCAAAACTAGGGAAGGAACAACAGCCATGCTTTTTATTACTAAAACAATGGGAGAATCCCAAACTCACAACAAAAACCACATGTATACAGAGGGAAACCGTGAGCTCTCCACCTATGTAGAGGGAAGAACGCAACCTCTACCTAACAAGGTTCAACGAACAGATCGAAGAACGACCCACAAAAAATAGATTCTTGCTTCCAACAGGATGATCCCCCCAATATCTTCTTGCGTGTGAGGATGAGAGAACGAACCCCCTACGTGAGAATGAGCAAGACCAAAACCTACCGAGAGTGGAATCGTGGGAGAGTGGAGAGAAATGGAATGTTGCCCCTCTGTCCAAGTGACATGAAGAGGAAGAGTCCACTAGTGGAGTGGGCACATGGGAAAGGACTGACTACCCTGCCATAGCCACCACTACTTAGCAATAACTTCTCCCAACTAATAGACAATAGAAGTTTAAATGGGTGGCCGACACATGGATTTTCCCCATAGGTCCAAGGTTTAACATTTCCTCGCCTTATCCTTAGGAAAATCATTCCCTTTTCATTAATGTTGCACCGTCGACATAACTGGATGTAGGTTCATTTTAATTAATGTGCATATTTACATCATGCCAAACTATAATGTGCCGATTAGCACAATATACCATCGGCAACGATCCCCATTACCGAAACATATCACAACCAAATCGATGGTGGGTCTTTTTCCTTTAGCTCCACAGCACGATTAAATAAAATATATACATCATGTATATTCTAATGCAAACGGGGTCAAAACCGGGGGTATTACAGTCGAAAGAATACCTTCCTAGTTAAGAGGGAGTGTTGATGTATTTGTAACTTTAGAATGTATTCACTTGTATATCTTATGTCTTGTACCCCGATGTTTATTTTGGGAAGTTTCTATAATGTATTTGACTCATGTCATTCCCCGATGTTCCTATCAAGAGGTTCTATAATCTAAACAAGTTATGTCAAGTCAATGTGGGTAACCCTCCTATTGTTCAAGTGTTAAATTCCCTGCAGTTCCGGGGCACTAGGGTTATTATACTCTCCTAGAGATGTCGGCCCAAGTGAGCCATTGTCAAGTTGGGAATTAGTATAAATAGAGAGTGATCCTCTCTATTTTTCACACACTCACTCACACTCAGTTGTAGCACATAGCTGAGGAAGACGAAGTTGTTGGGGCTAGAAAGAAAGAGGCTATTGTTGTTGGGATATCATCTTACTGTTTTTGGGGCTTTTCTATTTATTGATGATTCTATCTCTAAGGAAGTTACATGGTTTTCTCCTTTATGGTTTCCCCAAGGAAAATATTTTTGTTAATTGTATTATGTGTTCAATTGCTGTGCTTTTTATTCTCTCAGTTAAGATCCTAAGTTAAGGCTAGCTTAAATAATAAAAATATAACACCTAGGTGTTTAACATCTGTGCCTCAGTGATTGGTGATTCCTGGTGGAGATAACTAGGATGATGAAGGAACACAATTTCATGTTCGCAAACCATCAGCACCCTCTGTTGAACTAACTTCTCAAACCACACAACCATGGTTGTCTGCGAAGGAACTCAACACTTCCTGTAGTTCAACTTTTACCTCTCACCATCTGTACATTTCCATACCTCGACAACTTCAGAAGGAGGAGCTATATAGGGAAAGCCGAAACGGCCTAGAGATGGCTATACTCTTGACTACCGGTCGATGTGATAGTAGCATGGGTGATGGTAGGGTGGGGATATTCTCTTCTAATGTTCAATTATATTATCTGATATGGATAGGATTTTAAGCACTTCTTCCATGGCTACCCAGCTAGTTTCAAGGACTGTGGATTTGAAATTTCTTACCTTTTCATTCATTGTGATGATGGAGTTGACCAGACTCAGTTCATGGCTTCTCTTCACTTAATGTATATGTTTGATTCATCATTTCAAAACCTACACTTCCTCCTTTCGTACTGTTTCTCCCACGTGAGCCACGTGATGGACCTATCGAGAGGCAGATTACGCGTATGAACGAGCCTTCCACTATCACCTCTGTAAGGGATGTGACACCTGTGGCATTGAGGCCTCCTCAGAACTATGATTTGTGAGAACCTTTCACATCCACCATCCATGTTTCTTTACTTATGCTACCAATTTCTCCTTCCTTGATACAACAGGCAGCTTTAGACTGTGGCGTATTATTACCCATCGATCAGGGTCGACCTCTCCATGCAACCATCAATCCGAATGGGTCCTACCACCTCTTTATGAATCAGGACCATGATGCTATCCATTCTATTTCGGATTGCAAAAAGAACCTTGACCATAGATCTATTCCCTTCTCTATTGTGACTATTGATATTCGCATCCAGTACCACTTTTCATGATTTGAAATTGCAACTTTTATCTGCACAAGTCTGGTTTGCAAAATTGGTTGGGACCATAGATCTTCTTTTGATCTCATCTCCATCATTATATGCTTCTGACCTTTAACTGTTTCACGATTTGGGAAATCTCCTTCCATTGAGCATCTTTACTCAGTGAAACCGTTTCGGGCCATTGTTCAGGATTCAGCTTGATCTCATCCTTTCATTATTTTCTTGTTTTAACGGACTCTATGAAAGCCAAAATTTTGACTATTCTCCCGTGTCTTGGGACAAAACCATGATCTATCATTGCTCTTCTTCCTTGTGATCCAAAATCATTGGGATACGATGCTTATCTCTATCATCCATGCTACCACAAGCCTTCACCTCCAGAAGAGTCTACCATTGTAGATTGACCTCTCTTCATCATCCGACAGTCTTAAAACATGGAAACTGCGCCTCTCATAACCTGAAGGGTGTTCACATAATGTTTAAATGAATGGAATCCTCCTCGAACTCTGTCATGCCCATAAATCAACTATTGCAAACAGAGTGTTAACAGCTGGCTCCATGAGGGATGCTATTCTCCCAGCGAGGTAGCAAAGAACCCCCGCAGACCAAGTTCCAAATCCATTGGGTGGTACCCAATCTTTTCTTCGAAGTCTCCATTCTGCTCTGAGCTACTGCTTCAGTGAATTAATGTCACTCTTGCAAACCATGCTCTTGAATGCAAACCTATGCTTACAACTGAAAATGAAAACAAATTAAAATAGTAATGAAGGAAATTCTTAATGATTTTCGAGCTTATTTTTTCCTACCTACCCTACCTAATTTAGTGCCTAAGTCAAGTTAAGTGAAATCGGACTTCCAATGAATCCAATCAAGCAACTTGACTAATAGTTTTGTTCTTTTTTCATGCTTGATGGATAGAAATGAAATAGATAATGGGAGAGGGAAATAACAAATAGACTAATATTTAGAGTAGATATGTGACTAGTCATCATCCTTACCCAGCCCTTCCATGTACTCTGCTATGGAGTCATAGAAAACACGGAAACCTCCAGCGTATTATGTCTTCTGCTCATGGGAAAGCTGTCCAGAACTCCCTTCCTCTATTGATTTGTTAGGATGACACTTGGAAGATTGTAGAAGAGGGCCCATAGAACCTTTCTTCAATGAAACATCCATATTTTCGCTCAAAATTTCTGCAATGAGAGATTCACTTTCTTCATGTGCCTCAGGAGGGAGGTCCTCCTTTTCTCCAATGGAATCAAGTAGGCATATTCCTCTTGTATGGGGTGATATTCCTGAAGGCAGAACATTAGAAAATGTATTTAGTTGAGGGTTGTTGCATCCTTCTTCATGTCTAAACACCTCTTCACAAATCCTGATGTATCAGTAGTCGGAGAGGGATTGCATGACTATTTCTTTTTATCATCTTCTCTTCCATATAGGTTTCTGGATTGCACCATATCCCTTTCCTTTTGTTTTTGCTTAGAAGCTTTAATCATGTGTCGTATTAATTCAAAAGAGGAATAACACAAGGGTAGGCTATCACCTCCAGTGCTTTTATCACCATTTTCTGCTTTAACCTTCTGACTTCGCATCACAACTTGATTTTCTCCATCAGCAGGCCTTGGTTCTATATCTAGCTCTTCAAGTATAGCTTGCACGTACTCTTCCTCATATTCATCATATACAAGCACATCGAAATAATTCTTAAAATTGTCCTTTACGGATCTGGGGCTGAGTAGATTGCAATCTTCAGAAAACAGGGTAGTAGAACCATATGCCCCTATATCGGGCTGATCATCTTTCTGTATACCAAGGGAAATATTTAGCTAAATAGGGACTTTCCCATTCTGCTTGTAGGGACCAACCAATTTTAATGTATCTTTTATTTCACCACCACTATCCTGACCTGACAATTTTTTGGACATCTTAAGGTTTTCCTCAACCTCCAAACAATCACTAAACATATGTTGCAGGGTGGTTGATTTTGCTTTCCAAAAGAAGCAAGGATAGCTCAGGAGGAAAGGTGGCCACATAATAGATCTTAGCAGTGTTCTGAAGAGGTTGGAATTCCTTAGGCATGTTATAATAAAAGATTGCAAATCTTTTGTTAAAACTAGATATGGCCTCACCCTCATGTCTCTTCAGGGAATAAATTCTTAAAGTATTTGATCCAGTGGCCTTCTCCTACCTTGAAAATTTGAAAAGGTGCAAGAAAACTCTCCCCAAGTATTGATGGACTTAGATTGCAAGTGTTTGAACCATTCTTTAGCATATCCTTGCAAAGACTAGGCAAAATCCCTCATGCAGACATCATCATGTTATATTTCAAAAATGTCAAAAAAATGCTGAAAGGCTTGTAAATGTTTCTCAGTAGTGAAGTATTTGGATTCTCCATCAAATTTGGGGAGCTACTTGTAATCTTTCGCAGGAAAATCATGGAGGATAGGAGGCAATTGTAATGGTTTGTACCGGCTTGGAAAACTGGGAGAGACCAGGTTAGGTGTAATAGATACGCTATCGATCGAGGTTTCATGAAGTTCAAAGGGGTGACCTTTAACGTCGTGAAACCCAGGAAACAAATATGGGTCAAAACAAAATGTACAAGATGACACAACACTTTTGGTTCGTAAAGAAGGATAAAAAGGAATATATTCATAGTTCTGCTCCGAAAAAATTGAAGCATAGAAGGCTGTTTTGATTAATCTAGGAAAGGATAAGAACCAACTTACAAGACAAGACAAGGCATGTTGGAAGAAACATAGAATCAAGTATCTTAACCTTTCACCATGCATTTTTGGGCCTTACAAGGGGTCCATTTTTTCCGATGGAGCCTGTCTTTTTTTTTTTACCATTTTATTTCTGGGTCGTACCACCAACAAAGTCACTGAAGTCTAAACCCTTCAAGAGTGGAGTCGCCAGGTGAAAAGTGCTCAACCTTCTTGATGTCTGGTTAGTGTTCACCATCAATAACTAGATCTAAAACTATGTCTTTCTTCCTAGGGATGATCTTCAACTCATCCCTGACAATGACGCCAGTTTTTTAGCGCCAAGATCGTGCCCATAGGCTGGGCGAAAAAAAGGGTTCTCTCCCGGGAAACAGCAGAACTGCTTTGGACTGTGCCTCTAGCCCTACATAGTAAAAGAGGGGTCTCTTGCTTGTTTTCAGGTTTACTTCATGTAGGATATTTGTTCAAGAGAGGTCAGGAGGCCAGACTCCTAAATGGAACAAAGTGCATTAATGTGAGATGTAGGTGGGACTATCAGGGTAAGGGACCATTGGCAATGGGGTCGAAGGTCTGAGTAAGGAAAATTTGTAGGAGGTAAAGAATGGCATGGATTTACAAGTAGAGGCAAGATAGCCATCGATCTTGCAATTAAGAGATATTCAGTGGGTGATTAGTAGTTGAGAGGGAACAATCCATCAAACAGAGCACCAACAAGATGAATTCTACGTAAATTTAGAAGAAAACGTAATGAATGTATGAAACAAAAGGAGGAGCATAGCATGTATGAATGCCAAACTGTTATACACTCAGTTCAAGAATGAAAGAAATTAACAAACTGGAATGAAAAAAGGATGAACATTTCAGGTAAAGAAAATACATATTGAAAGAAGCAATGACATAGGAATCTTTGTCTTGAGAAACAATTCTTCCTCTACAATTTCATTCATAACACGGATATTGGGTCTTATTTACAATGGAGAGCCTCAGCCCTTGAATGTTTCCCAACCCATGAGATAACTTTTTTATCTCCCCCTTATCGAGAGTGCATTTATACTACTTCAGTGCTGATATTATTCTCTGAAACAAACCTAAAAACTATTTCCAGTCACAATCATGCGTTAACAGTCTAGGGAGTGGAACTATTGCCACAATTTACAAATATGGGAAAACAGTATGGATTTGTAGTGCATGGTGACATGGATTGACAGCGTAGATTTTTCTTTATCCTGGTAAAAGTTAAATATGGTGAGTTGCCAACTCGGCCCTTTTCAAACATGATTTTCTGCCTCCTTTCACTAGCCTGCTTCTTTCAAACCACGTTGCTCAAAGGTTGTCAAGAAGGCTTGCGCCCCGGTGCCTGACATTTTCCAACCCCTTCCTTCGTCTGGTAACACGGTTATAGGAGGGAACCAGGGAAAGGGTAGCCATGCACTGATGATAAACATCTTAAGAGATTTATCATCCTTGTACCGCTTTCTCCCTCCTACGAGGAGGGTTTTCTTGCAGGCCATGTAGCAAGGTGTGTGTTTTACCTCCTCCTCATCCGTAGAAAAGTCATTAAGTGGAGAACATATGGGAGATGATGAAGGATTCAAACCTCCACTATATGAGATTGAGCATTTTCCCCAACATCTCTACCACCCTTGTGTGTTGGGACTTCGGAGGTCATGACTGAAACTGTAGGTGTCGGAGAAGTATCCTCAAGATGTAAAAACCCTTGCAAAGTGCATCTGAGGGTAGGGATGTGTGGAAATAGTTGAACCTCCCTAGGTTTTTAACATCTGTGCCCCGATGGTTGGTGATTTCCTTGTGTAGATAACTAGGACAATGAAGGAACACAATTTCATGTTCGCCAACCATCAGTAACCCCTGTCAAACTAACTTCTCAAACCACACAGCCATGGCTATCTGTGAAGGAACTCAACACTTCCTGTAGTTCGACTTTTACCTCTCACCATCTGTACATTTACATACCTTGAAAACTTCAGAAGATGGAGCTATATAGGGAAAGCTGAAATGGCCTGGAGACGGATATACTCTTGAATATCAATTGACATGACAATAGCATGGGTGATGCCAGGGTGGGGATCTTCTCTTATAATGTTCAATTATATTATCTGATATGGATAGGATTTTAAGTGCTTCCCACATGACTTCCCAGCTAGTTTCAAGGACTGTGGATTTTACCTTTCTTTCCTTTTCATTCATTGTGATAGTGGCACTAAGCAGACTCAGTTCACAGCTTCTCTTTACTTCGTGTAGATGTTTGATTCCTAATTTCGAAACTTGCACTTCCTACTTCCCTACTCTTTCTCCCATGTGAGGCACGTGTTGGAACTTCCAAGGGGTGGATTACATGTATGAATGACCCTTCCACTATCACCTCTACAAGGGATGTGACACCTGCAGCCTTGAGGCATTCTCAGCCCTCTGATTTGGGCGAAACCTTTCACATCCACCGTCCACATTTCTTTACTTATGCCGCCAATTTCTCCTTCCTTGATACAATGGGTAGCTTTATACCATGGTGTGTTCTTACCCATTGATCGAGACCAACCTCTCCATACAACCATTGATCTGAGTGGGTCCTACCACCTCTTTGTGAATCGAGACCATGATGCTGTCCATACTAGTTCGGATCATGAAAAGAACCTCGGCCGTAGATATATTCCCTTCTTTGTCGTGACCGTTGATATTCGCATCCGGTACCACTTTTCGCAATTTGAAATCACAACTTTTATCTGCACAAGTCTGGTTTACAAAATCGGCTAGGACCATAGATCTGCTTCTGATCTCATCCCTACTATCAGATGCTTCTGACCTTTAACTATTTCGTGATTTGGGAAAGCTCCTTCCATCGAGCATGTTTTCTCAGCGAAACTGTTTTGGGCCATTGATCGGGCTTTGCCTTGATCTCGGCCTTTCATTATTTTC
The DNA here is from genome assembly GCA_001517045.1 of Pseudotsuga menziesii. Lineage (NCBI taxonomy): Eukaryota > Viridiplantae > Streptophyta > Pinopsida > Pinales > Pinaceae > Pseudotsuga > Pseudotsuga menziesii. The sequence goes on along the minus strand of LPNX011058979.1, from coordinate 120,051 downwards.
CCATTTTAATGGACTTAGTGAAATCCAAACTTTGACCGTTCTCCCATGTCTTGGGCCAAAACCATGATCTATCGTTGCTCTTCTTCCTTGTGATCTCGGATCATTGGCCTATGACGCTTATCTCTATCGTCCATGCTGCTGCAAGCCTTCACCTCCAGAAGAGTATACCACTGTATATTGACCTCTCTTCATCATTTGACAGTCTTAAAACATGGAAAATGCGCCTCTGATAACCTGAAGGGTGTTCACATAATGTTCAAATGAATGGAACCCTCCTCGAACTCTCTTAGGCCCATAAATTGACTGTTGCAAATGGAGTGTTAACAGTTTCACCACCTAGTTTGTTTCAAAGTGTCAAGAGGCTAAATTCGTAGCATCATGAGGTGATGTGATTCTTTGATTATTGATGTCATGTTGGCATGGTTTTGTCCATCTTATGACTCTTTCTTTTTTGTGTGGACAATATCTTTGATAGATTTTGGAGAACAATCCAATATCTTATTAATAGTGTATGGGATGTTTTTTACTTCTTTGACATAGGTGACACCCCCTAATCTTGAATGGATCTTTAATGACCCTTCATATGATTGAAGGTGATGATGCACACTTAATCTACTTGGGCCTAGTTTTAATGTAATATCAAATTTTATGGATATGTTATATGATTTTGATTTAGCAATGGAAGTGTATTATTGTATCATTTATATGCCTATGAGATTCATTTCACTTGCTCGTTATCGGGTCCCAAGTGGTTTTAAGGTTCGTATGATTGTTTTGTAGTTTGATTGTATAAGAAATTAGTTGAAACACTGTCTCTCCTAGCATTAACAATTAAGGATGAACTCACAAGGTTCACTTTTGTTTAAGATTACTCATATTATGTTAAGCCTTATATGTACCATGCGTGCACATCCTTAATGATGGGGCGTTGGTGGTTTCACTCATTCCTTACTAGGCATATTTATGATATGATAAAATTTAATTTCAATTGTTGATTTTCATTGCATTGAATTTAGTTCTAAAGGATTTAATGGATGGTGAATATCGTTACATTGAAAATGTATGTTGTGTCTCATTCTTTGAAAATTTGAGTAACACATCTTAACTCTATTCAAGGATTTGGTTCAATGTTTTAATGGTATCAAGGTTTGTGATAATGTTGCACCTGATGTTGGTTATAGTGGCACATAAAAGACAAGTTTGGCTCCACTCCTTGAAAGGATTAAAATTGTCACATTCCTTCAATATATTCCTGTTCAATGGTTTGATAATATGTTTTTTTTCAAATAAAATTACATTAAGTCTTTACAAATATTAGTAATGTTGCAAGGATAATATAACATATGTTATGATTTGAGAAATGTGGGTTGATGATTGGGGACTAGACTAGGTTTTATGATCAAACTTGTTGACCCTGTTAAATGTGCAACATCAAGAGTCATTCTCCAAACTTGTGAGTTTATCAAGTTGGACTTGTGAGTATATCAATTCCTATATCCTCATGTGTTGAGGTGGCGATGTTGTAAGGAATTGTTAGTATATCAAGACATGATTCTCATAGTAGGTACTCTATGATATGGAACTCGAATTATAGAGGTGAACTTGCGAGTATATCAAGTTGTGATTCTCATGAAAATCCCCAGTCATAACAGGTGCCCTTGATGTGGGCCTCCAATTATAGAGGTGAAATAATTTGCATGATGAAGCATAAAATGTTATGAGATGTATTACTAACCACGGTCACATATTGTTCTTAATTCTCCTTTAGAGATTAGCTACCTCTAGAGTGAATTACTTTAGCGATGACTATATGGTCCGAGAGTGATATAATATGATTATAGCATGCAGAAGATCTTCTGAGTATAATGTTATACGATAGATAAATAAAGTTAACACATGGACCATGCAATAAAGATAAAGAGATAAGCAATAAAGATATAATACATAGATAAAATGAGAATTTGAATTTCTTAGGGAATAACTAAGTGAACTCGAATTTGTAAGATTTACTTAAAGTTACATTATATGCTTCAGCTAATTAAAGAAACCACTGTAATCACTTCAGTATAAATAAATCAACATGATTCGGTTAAAAATAGATAACTAAGCATTAATTAAGAAATAAATAGTTATGTAAATTCTTTACACTTTATTAAACTAAAATAAAACACTTAATTTAATGAAATAATGACACTTTAGTTATAAAGTGTTTTGCATGACGACACTTGATTTAAAGAACCATTGCACTTATGTTATCCTATCAACTAAGTGATCTAACTCTGAGTTAGGTAATGAGTTCACTCTGATGTTACTTAATCATTGGTTAGTGTCTAAGGTGAAGGGCATCATGCATATGTTATGCATGATGAAAATTCCAATGTATTGAATGAATAATTCATTAAGGTAATTCATAGTTGTAGTGCATGTGTTCACAATTCTGATGCATCCATTCACTATTGTATGCATGGTAGTGTCTATGTATTTTTATCAATGTTCTTGGAATACATAAATACATTACATTTTATTATTATTCTCTATTCCTTAGTGTTCTCTCTTATAATAAAATATTCTATTGTGTAAAAGTTATTCTATGTAATCTATCTATTATACTCTAAAAAATTGTTGGGTTTTTCATCATCATTATTTTGATGGTTTTCCTAGGGTATATCTTGTGTCGTGTGGATGGATCATTTGTGTTATTAAATTATTCAATGATTCATGTTTTTAGTATTCATTAATAAAAGTTTTAAACTTCAAAGAATCCTCTTTAGATTTGCTCAAAATATAAACATGGTATCAAAGCTCTGAACATGAAGGAGTTGAGTTTGTGCAAGAAACTAGAATCCTACATGATCTTGAGGAGTTGATAAAATCTTAAAGATTCATGAAATCTATCCTCATTCAACCAGAAGACTTTCTTGGCAGTACTTCCAATTTCAACACATGGAAGGAAAGGGTATTGACCATATTGGAGGAACATGATCTGAATACCTACGTATCTAATGTGGTAGAGGATACTACCACCAATGCAGGAAAAACCAATTTCAAGAAAAAAAAATTAAATGAAAATGGATAACTTATGATTTGGGAAAGTATAATCTCATGCCAATATTTACTCCATTGAATACCACTAAAGAGTGTTTTGACACACTAGAAAACCTGAATGATAAGAAGGATCTGAGTCAAAACAGACATTCAAAGAACAAGATATGGAACCTAAACATGGAGAAGGAAAAGTCAATAGCTTTATTATTTATCAAAATATCTTAAGTGCAATACCATATTGTCAATATTGGAGTTGTGGTAGATGAGTATGATCTCCTCTAAACAACCATTTATGGTCTCCCATCAACATGGAAGACAATCTTAGCTGCAGTAATCAGACCGAGAAGTACAACCTAATTTTGAAAGGTTGTGGAATGAATACCTCTAAGGAGAGCATCGATTCCAGAGAAATTTAGTATGTACTAAAGAGGAGAATCTTGCTCTCACAACAAGAATGAAGAAAGTGGGGAAGCCATTCCCTCCAAAGAAGTATTTCCATACGAAGAAGAACGATTTCAATACATTTTTTAAAACGTTTAAGGTCTTATGCTACCATTGTTAAAATATGGGACATTATATGAGAGAGTTCCTTGAAAACGAAATTAACCAATGAATTTTTCATGCATCTACTCCAATAGAAGAAGAAACCTCTCAAAATAATGCACCTGAGGAGAAAGAGACAAGGAGGGAGTGTACCTAGTTTCAACATTATCTGGATCTATCATCACAAGTGAAGACACATAGTTGATTTATAGTGGTGCATATAAGCACATGTCAGGGTACAAGGGAACAATATCTAACCTAAAGGATGAAAATATCACATGCATGGTATATTTGGGAGACCATTGAACATATTTGATCCAAAGAGTTGGATCTTAATTCCAACTGAGTTCAAGAGATATTTTTCACATGGAGGATATTATCTATGTATTATTCTATAAGAAGAATCTAATTTAAGTTTTAGTTGTTCAATATAAGGGATTCCAAGTTATCTTCATGGATAATCAAACATTTCTATGGTAAAAAAACAAAATCCTTGATTTTGTTGCATTAACTGGATTTCAAGTGGGAGGAATCTAAAAAGTAACTTGGAAGTATCTTCAGGATATGATTCATTACATTATCAATCCATGCGAGCTATGACATAGGAGGCTTAGTCACCTCCACTACAAATCCCTAGCAATATTACAACAAATGGTTACATATATGATATTATTTGATTTTGAGTATGATAGTGCATTTTGGAGTTGTGCACTTGGGAAGAATGTGAAAAAGAATTTTCCTGTAGATGTACTATATATAAATGGATTTTAGATTTAATACACTGTGATGTATTTTTTCCCATGTCTTCCCATTCCCTATATGGATATATTTATTATGTATTGTTTATTGATTAATTCTCTAGAAAGTCATGGATTTACTTCCTTAAGGATAAAAGAGAAACCTTTAGAAATATTTAGGAATTTAAATCCATAGTAGAAAAAAAGATAGGGGGGAACATCCGTGTCTTAAGGTCTGACAATGGAGGTGAATTTAATTCCCACACTTTTAATGAATTTTGTAGTAATGCATGGATTTGCACACATTTTACAATTCCATACAACCCCCATCAAAATGTGGTTGCTGAGAGAAAGAAAAGAACTATATGTGAGTTTGCAAAATCTATGTTACATGATAAATATTTTTCTACTTCATTATGGTAAGAAGCTCCTAGTATGAAAATATATATGTAGAAACTTAGCACTTTGCATGTTACATGTTACATGTTACCTGAATAGGTGTTCACTCATGAGAAGCCAAGAATTTCACACTTGAGGATATTTGGATGTTTAATATATATTCATATACTAAAAGAAAATAGAATATATGTTCCAGGAGAAAGACACATAATGGACATTAGAGATGTGACCCTTCACGGAAAACCAGCATTAAAGAGGTCAAAGTATCTTCCATATGATACTGACACATAGGACCATGATAATCCTATGTGAGAGGTCCAAAATACTAATTCTACCCATCCAGATATTCATCGAGAGAATCCAATAGAGCTATCAACCATTGATGAACCAGCAGAACTAATTGATAAACATCCTACCAAAAGGAGGGATATGTGGTGTTGAGACATACTAAAATATGCACAAAAGCATGTAGAACCAATGTTCTATACTAGAGAGAGAAAAAAACATGATAGGTGCATTGGGTATGTTGCATATATGAGTCACATCAGCGAATTTGAGCCTTCATCCTATGAAGAATATACAAAGAAAAAAGTTTGAAAATATGTGATGACTGAAAAATATCTATCTATATTGAAGAATGATGTTTGGGATGTTCTTCCCAAACCTAAGGGGAAGCCCATAGTTACTTCTATATGGTTTTACAAGATAAAGCATGTTGTATATGAAAGTGTGGATATGTATAAGGAAATATTTGTTGCTCTAGGTTTCTCTCAGAAGGAGGGAATCAACTATGAGGATACATTTACTCCTATGGCCAAATATACCACAATTAGAGTTGTGATATCAGTTATATCTGTATTGGGACAAAACATTCGTCATATGGATGTGAAAACAACCTTCCTCAATGGCGATGTTGAGGAATAAGGTTATATTGAGCATCCTAAGGGATTTCATATTCTTGTGAAGAAGTCTCATGTGTGTAAGTTGAAGAAATCCTTCTATGGTATGAAGCAAGCTCCCCAAGATTGGTATGTCAAAATAGGTAGTTATCTTTAGATATTGGGATTTTGTTGGTTGTGGAGCCTAATCTTATTGATTTAGAGATGTTATTGTTCAATTTTTTTGTACCACATTTTTATTGTAAAATCGTCCCAGCAGGGGGGTGGGGGGTGGGGGGGCACTATATTCCCCTCTTCTAGGGGGTTCAGGGGTAGTGGCTTTGAGAAATTTGGGGTTCATGGGATTCACCCCTGAAACAAATGTTTTGGGATGCTTTTTCCAACAATTTACGAGCCCATGGTATTGGGTGACCCATGGTATTTTCTCATGGTAATTCCCCTATAAAAGGAAATCATTGTAATACACATGTGTATTGTATTGTAGAATTGTAAAATGATATCTATGATTGTGTGAGAGAGTGAAGAGGAAGTGTAGCGGGTTCGCTGCAAGTTATATCCCTTCATTTTGTTTGATGGTATAATAATAAAAGGACTAGAAACTTATGTGTCGATGTATCTCATCCTGGTTTAACCATGTTATATTAGTGTCTCTATTGTAGTGTGTTTATGTGTTTACTATTTTTATCTTCGCTATTGTTATTTCTCTACGATCCTATTTTCTAACAGTATTCTCGAGGAGTGAAGATTATTTGGATTTGTACTTAAAAGTAGAGGAGAACAAACCGTTGATTACTGAGTGCAATAGGTATCTCACATCAGAGTTCGAGATGAAAGGTCACTTAGGTTTGATGCACTACTTTCTAGGCCTTGTGATTCGGGATTGAAAAGATGGGATATTTTTGTCTCAAGGGAAATACATTGTTGACATAATGCATGGGTTTGGCATGATGGATTGAAAATCCATGAGTACTCAAATGGTTTCCAAATTTTGGTAACTTCATGATTTTGATACTTGATCATATCCATTGGACCCCACTTCGTATAGATAATTGATTGGCTCATTGATGTACTTGATACACTCGAGGCTAGGTATTTGTTATGAAATTAGCATTCTCAGTCAGTTTATGTCTAATACAAAACATAGACATTATGTTCTATCTAAGAATGTATTGAGGTAACTATGTTAGAATATAATAAACCCACTCAATACTTAGGATAACAATAATTAATCATTTCTTGTTATTTTCCTATGTAGTACCTAAATAGTTGGCATGCACTTGCACCACTTTGTCAATAATTTCCATAGATACCTCAATAGCATATTTATACTGATCATGGTTAGATTCTTCCAACTTTATTGACTTCCCAAATTAGTAACTTCTCCTTCCTACAGATTCTGTCTTTATACTTCTTTATTCCTTCTTTTTAGTGGATAAGGTAAACATAATCAACTAGGAAACTGCTACCTTTTGTGGCTAACCCATCCTCTGTGATTTTATCTTTAGATTCCATGATTAGAAATATTTTCAATCACTCATCATCACTCACCCATGATTTAGAAAATTTGTGACCTCCTTGACTAATTTGGAAAGTGCTTTATACACCTATGGGGGTTTATCATATTTAGTAATCCTGTTTTATGAGCTAGCATGAGATGTATCTTTAGAAACTCAAGTTTACCTATCGAGATGTATTATTTATGTACACTATGTTTATCAATAATACATGGAAATTATATTGGATCATTCACCACTTCTCTTGTGTTAACTCTCATTATTCCTCTCTCTATATTTCTTGTGCATGGTTGTGAGAAATATCTTGTAACTAGATATTTATCCTATGCTTACACATAGTATCAAAGCCTCAATTTATACATTGTATCATATATTTTATATTTTCAAATTCTACATAGTTAAGGAGATATAACTCCTCTACATTATACGGCATCCAGTCTATTATCCCTCTCTGAAGAAGATATTGAATTGAGCTTACAATAATTTCTCCTAGTTTATATTTCTTCAGGTTGCAAAGAGCATTTCGAGGAGAGAAAAAAAACTAAGCATGAATTTCCTCTTCAAATATTATTCTGACACCCTTCAATTATCATGAATGGAAGGCCAACATTGGCATTCTGTTATGAAGTAAGGGACTCTATAGATTTTATTTGGCTTTAGAGAATGATCCCAATGATATTGTTGAGAAAGTTAAGTAGAATAATAGTTTGGATGAAGCCTATAAAATGCTTTGTTTCTCAATTTCTATGGAGCTCCTTTTTTAGTTTGACCACTCCAAACCAATTATGGACCAAACTTGAGTCTCTCTTCGGAGCACAAGATGATATAAGAGCACATCAATTGGAGAATGAGTTGTTCTCATTGAGTCCATGCAGTTTGAAATCCATTGAAGGGTTCTTCACCAAATTAAAGTCACCTGTTCTATTCCCCAAGCAGTGTGGGATTGAGAAGAAGGAAGATCAATTTATTCTTTCCATCATTTCAAAATTGGGTCCTGAATAATCAGTTTTTGTGTTAAAGTTTCATGCTACTAGGCTTTCTATTTCGATTTGCAAAATGTCTTCTTTGAGTGAATTATTTGATTCACTTACAAAAGAGAAAGATAAATTGATCTAAATGGGATATATTAATATCTATAAGGTCAAGGGTTATTATATTATAGATGAAGGAATTAATAATGCAAGGTAAAAAGAGGATAAAAAAGTGAAAGAAAAGAATCCAAAGTTAGATAATGAAGATTAAGGATCAAATCCTACTGATGAAGGCTTGAATTCAATGAATAAAGTCAAGAAGAAAGGGAGCACATCCAAGTGTTCTTATTGTAGAAAGGGTTTTCATTCTGAGAATAAATGTTTCAAGAATGATAGAGACATCCTGTCTCATTTGATTGAGAATCGTAACATTGATGTACCATATGAACTAGAGAAGGCTGTTGAATCCTTAAAACAGTGTAACAATGTGTAGTCCTAAGGTAATATCAACTATGCATTGGTTTTCAGAGTTAAATTCTTTTTTCTCAACTCTCTGATGCAAATTCATTTTTATGAATCATCATAATCATAAATATTGGCGTATTTATTGGATAAATAACCTATTATTCCACTAGATTCATCTCGCAATACTTGTGTTTTTTCACTAAATCATGACTTGTCTTTATCCATCTCTTCCTCACTTGATTTAAAATCATTATGAATATTATTTAGAATTAATTTTGAAGTATTATATACAATTTATGACACTCTCAATACCATTTATCCATCCTCTAAATACTCCCAATACTATACAAACCCTAATCTCACTAGTATATTCCTCATTGGTTTCCTATGCAGTGTTACGTATTCCTATAGGTTTCAAGTCTTGCCTATTTTTTAGTGGTTGGCTATCCATAAAATTATTCATCATTGTACTTATGTTACATATTTTTGGATATGTTCTGAACAGATATGGTTTAGATATAAATTCCATTTATCATTCATATTTACACATTCATTAATTTTCCCCAGTTGCTCGCCCTTTTCCTACTATGACCCTATACTCTCATGGAGACACGATACCTTTGGTTTTCTCTGATCCATATGATAATATTTATGATATTTCAAAGTATATTCAGCCTCATTTCATAATTTGGAAGGAGCTAAAATAGTTTAAAAATAATATACATGGTCCATTCCACCATTTTGCAGCAATAAAAGGAACCGATTGTATTAACTTTTTTACTCTTTGGGAAGGAGTATGCACATATATGTTTTCTAATTTCATATTATGTTTCCATATTAGAGTATGATATCAGTATGAACAATTCATATAATTATCTTCTTTCATCAGATGATAAGCTACAAGGAGTCTCTCCTCTTCTTCTTTGCAGATACTACAGTTTAGTGCATGATCATGGAGTTCACAAGTTCTTCCACTAGACGAAGTTCGTTTAGATAATTGAAGAGAATAAAAATACATAATGAAGACATGTTATTCATTTTGTTCCTTTTCCTTTATTTAGGAAGGATTTTCCCCATGTCATTTTTCCTCTTTCCTCACTTTTTTGGACAAAACTAATTGTAAAGGGTGACCATAGCCTTGTTGTTGGTCCCTACATACATATCTATTTATGATTATTTCATATAACCCCACCATAAATTCAAAATTAAAGGGGGGTGGGTGTTAGAATATAATAAACCCACTCAATACTTAGGATAACAATAATTAATCATTTATGGTTAATTTCCTATGTACTATCCTAGATAGTTGCATCCACTTGCACCACTTGGTCAATACTTTCCATATATACCATGAGAGCACCTTTATACTGATTCTAGTTACATTTTTCCAAATTTATTGACTTCCTATATTAGTAACTGTGCCTTAGGGATTCTATGACTCAACAACCTTCTATGACACTACTATCTAACTTCTTCTCTCATTTATTCAAATTTTTCCAACCCTTATACAAAACGGGTTCCTCTTATTTATATCTTCTACAAGGCCACGGAGGGTTGAATACATACAGGTCATTTATTACAGGTCATAATCAACCATAAAAAATGGTTACATGTTGTCATAGATACAACTAACACAAGGCACTATCAGCCTGACTTACATATATTCCTTCATACATGCGACGTCCATCGGCTTACACAGAATCTAGAACCCACAATATTATTTACCTGTCGCTTTCTTGTCATTACCCTTCTCCACACCTGTAGATTCTCTTTTCCTCCATTGCACTCCTCCTTGTGTCACGTACTTGCTTTTCCTTATTGCACTTGCGCTTCTCTTTCCTCATTCTACATATTTGTTCCTAACTTCTTCTGCACTTTACTTATAATTCTCTTTCTTGGCCCAATAGGCCCCCAAAACTCACATGTGGCTCACCCCGAGCCACTGATCATCTTTATGATTCTATCACTCCCTGCTCCTTGGTTCTGAACTTAGCCAGAAATTCTTGGAGAATTCCTTGTACTTGGAAAATTTCCTGTTGTACCTCTTTTTCCTATTTTTTCTAATTGCTCTACATGGTTGGAACCGATATGTTTCAACGTTACATCTTCGAGCGTTTGAGTTATGTGGTGGATTTTCTATTGCACAGGATGAAGGCACCCTATAAATTGTTCTTCTTCTACTTCTTATGCTGCAACTTATTCATTTTTGCTTTGCTCCTAGTGTTGTAGTTGTTTCAGCTCTACTTCCTTCGCTATCTTTTCATATAAAGGAAATTTCTTCATATATTATTTGATCATTGTTATTTGTAGCTTAGTTTTTCACAAGTCCTCTATGATTTTATCCAATTTTTCATCCTCCACGAGCACTTCCCAAGTCATAGATACTTGGTCAATCACTTCCTTACAAAATTTCTCTCCTTCTTTAATTCTATCAATAGTCTCAAATGATGTTTTCTATCATGCTTCTATCACCTTAGGATGTGTACTTGGTCTCTTCTATGCTTTAAGTTCTTCAACTTGATTTTTTAGGTCCATCGCAATTCTGGATAAGCGAGCTACCTTGGCTATTGTATCCATTTTTTATTGGCCTTATTCCTCCATCAATTTTGTGATTGCATTGTTGATGGCTTCATCTAGTATAATCCTACTTTGTTATTGCTCCTTAACGTCTTTCTCCTTCTACCGAAGGAGGGACTTGTGATTTTCAGCCTTCCTTGTAACCTTTTGGGACTGATGGGAGAGAGAACCTTCCTATATTATTATATCTATCATGGCTGCATGCTGAATAGCACATACCTTGTCCATTGTCATCTTTGAAACATCAAGAGACAATGTCCCCAATTCATGGGAAACATCATCAAATTCTGGTAACTTTGTTTCCAATACATGCGCTGCTAGCTCCACCTTGAGTGGTGGAAATAGTAGTGGTGTTTCCAATGTATTAACAGGGTCAGCTTCATGCATCTCATATTCTATTGCACCCTGCACTTGATTGATAGCCTCAGTAAGATTATTTACATGCGCTTTTATTTTATTGGTTAACTGCACCTGTCTTCTACTTATGTGATTGAGGTGCCACTTCCACAAATGCATATGCATTCATGGTGATGTCTTCACCATATAAGATAACTATACTAGAAGTTTTTTCAGCTTTCCTCTTCTTATGATTTGGTTTGCACTGCTCCTTTTCCTGCGCTTTCTTTTTCTTCTCTACTTCCTCGTCAGTTGGTGAAGAAACTGAAACATCTTGTGCAAACTCCTCATCAATTTCTTCTTCTTCTATTGAATCTTTCAGTGGAGTGTTTTTCACATCATCCTATAATTTACCTTGGTTCATCCCCTATGTGACTAGGATGCTCCATTCTTTAGGCCAATCCTAGATGACAGCTTCAACATCCCCGTTAATAATCATCAAGTGTGTTGGTTGTGATTATTTATTTGGGTTCTCTCACATATGCAATATGACATTATGGACACCTTCATAGAAAGTGATAATATTCACATATCTATGTACTGTCACAGGGATAATTCTATGTTGGTGTCGCACAACTTCCCTTGGTGTTTCCCCATGCAGAAAAAACTCGATATTGTTATCCTTCTGTCGAATCTTGTCCTCTTTATCGAGCCAAAGATTGTGATACTTTGTTCCTCGACATAACATGGGGATTTCAAATGTATAGTTTTCTGGTGGTTCATTCCAAACTACAAAGGAAATCAAAATAAGTTTAATGTCCCTTTTTAACAATTTTTATTCAATGACCAAATTTTCACTGTTTTCCCAATTTCAACCTTTGACTAGTTTTGATGTCTAGGTCTCCAAATTAGCCCAAATGCTCCCAAATATTATGGAAAACTGTATGAATTATATTAATACTTGAATATTATTTTCAGGTATTATTTATGACCCTCCAATTACTTCTTCAAACTTGTTTAATATTCTGTTCAAAGTAGGAGTCTTTACTAGCAAATCGAGGTTCCAATTCCCCCTAAGTAAATATTGGAAATGGCTTCTCAAATGCTTTGAAACCCACTTGTATTTATTAATAGAGAACAGTATGTTTAAGGGAAATTTTTAATGTCTCATTCTCATCATTATTCAATTTATACAAGCTATTATGACCCTCTCCCTGACAGCTACAAAATCACTAATTTTACCCTTAGGGGAATGGTACCAAATCTTCTGCAAATGCAATTAAACTGAGTAAAATGGACTCAAATTATTAAGTGCTGAACATGAAAATTATAATAATAATAAATTAAATTCCATTCATCATAAATATATCAGATATACATTCTTTGATTCGAAATCATCGGCATTGCCATGGCATACATCAATATAGTGGGGAAATGGTCATTATTTGCTCATTAATAGTCACTTTCACATACAAGCCTTCGATATTTCGACCTGATAATTTATGAGAATGAATAAAATATCATATTTATATTATTACAATAATAAATGTATAGTTAAAATCCCTCCCAATTCGAAATCATCAGCATTACAATGGTTCACAACAAGATAGTGGGGAAATGACATTCTTTCTTCATTGTTTAACATTTTTACATGAAATATTTTGGTATTTATAACTGAGAGTATTATGAAATTTAAATATAGATAATTTAAATTATAACATAAAATAATTGATAATTATAATCTTTCCCAAATATATCAATAGCTCACCCAAAGTGCAATCCCTCCATGACCAACAATATGTAATAGAAAGTGGAAATGGTTGAGAGAAAGTGTTGCACTAGAAAGAAACCACAAGGTGATATATAGCTTATAGCTACAAATAAAACTACATCAAATATCCATTAATTACCTTATTTTCCTCTCCAAACACCAACTTGGATGGGAATCTTTCATCGTCAAAATTGGCTAAGGCAAGGCACTAGTCATCCACTAGCTCTCTCAATTTACAAATGCAAATTTATCAAATTATCAAGATATCCTATCTTGGTTTATCCCTATATTTTATAAAAATTATTATCCTTATAATTTTACCAATCCATCCACAATCTCTATCCAATTCGAATTAGGGTGTGTGCTCAAGATTTACCATGTGTCCTCTGTTTCCTAGCCTTCCATATTCCCCTAATTCGAGTAGGATCCCATTGAGCTTCCCAAACTCACATGAGAGCCATATTGGATGCTATATATAGACCTCACATGTCATATATTTCATATTTCATCCTTTATATATGATTTTTTTCAAATGTGTCATAGCATCTTCATCATTGTTGTCATAGAGCTAGGGAATCTAGTCCAAGGGTCTCACTAGATCCAAAATGACTCTTCCTCTCCCATGTAAGTTACATTTACTTCCAAATTTGACTTATGATGCATATTTCCAAGTGTATTATTCTTATAACCCATACAATAACATTTATGCTTCCCATGGATTCGAAATTGCAACAGGAGGATGCCATGTAGAACAAAATTTCTAGCTTGTGTGGGCCCCATAGTATCCATGTGTCTTCATGATAAATTTCCACTTTTATTTTCCATTTTATTTATTTATTTATATCATTTATTAAATATTAATTCCATTCTAATTTTAAAACATCATTTATTATCCCCCTCATTTGAAATCCCAAAGCTTCCACGCCCAACCTAGGAAACTAGTAATTTTCCTCCTTGGCAATTATTTGACCCTTAGCATCAATTTGACAAAATACCATGAATATGTAAAATGTGATTAGGAAATTTTGATCCAATTAAAAATTTAGGACATTAAAAATACTCCCTTCCCAATATTCCTTGTCCTCAAGCAATTTCAAACATGGGTGTTGAAGAACCTAATTTCTGTATGATTCTTTGAAGGCACGACTGAGTTGCCCAGCTTTGAGTCTTTGATATTCCATGAAGATTTTATATAGGAAAAACCATTCTCACTGCTGAAATACTATGACTAAAATAAATTTATTAAATAGGGAATCCATATCCCATACTTCTTGTTTCCCAAAAAAATTCAAATCAATGGGACTAAAAAATATCACAGGGTCCCATTGCTTGTATTGCACTCCAACAGTTAAGAGTGCTCTCCAAACCATACCATTAGGAAAGAGAATTATGGGATCCCATTTAATTGTATGAATTATTCCAAAACTAATTTTTGCATAATATATATCATCAAATTACATAATAACATGATAAAAATATACATCAAGGAGGTGCCTCATAAAAAAAAAACATGAAAGTGATTATACCTCAATGTAAGTAGACCACCATTTTCCAAGTGCATACAAGCTAAAATTGACCAATATAATATTCTATAAGTACATAGGTTAGTATACCATGTCCTATAATTCTTCTCCAAAAGGATGTGATATGCAACAAAATATTCATCCATGTATTCTTTCATCCAATAAGTGAATGAAGAATCTCCACTAAAATCTGAACCAAATAATGAGCAAAAAAAACAAGGAAACTTCAAATGACTCAAATAAGTCTCTCCCATACATCCATGAATGAGAGAATCATAAATATATAACAAATTATGTCTAAAGTCCCTTTTTGAATTTTTTTTAAATGACCAATTATTTCACTTTTTCCCCAATTTTGACTTTAACTAGTTTTGATGTCTAGACCTCCAAATTGACCCAAATGCTTCCAAATTTTCTATAAAGGTACATTAATAATAGTATAAATTAAATATTATGTTCATGTATATTTTTTTACCTCCCAATTACTTCTACAAACTTTTTCTAATGTTCTGTTCAAAGTAGGAGTCTTTACTAGCAAATTGGGGCTCCAATTCCCCCTGGGTAATTGCCGGAAATGGCTTCACAAATGATCCCAAATTCACTTGAATTTCTAAAAATAGGATGGGTATGTGTAAGGGACATTTTAAAAGTCTCATATGCATCATGTTTCAGTTTATACAGGCTGTTATGACTCTTCCCAAAACAACTCCCAAGTCACAATTTCGACCCTTGGGGAAAATGCACCAAATCTTCTCCCAATGCAATAAAAATGAGTAAAATGGATTCCAATCCTTAAGTACTGAACATGAAAATTTAAATAAAAATTAAATAAATTTAATACATCATAAATTTATAATATATACATTCCTCCATTTGAAATAATAAGCATTGCCATGGCATATATCAAAATAGGGTGGAAATGGTCATTGTTTGCTCATCAAAAGTCATTTTGGCATACAAATATTGGGAATTTTGAATTGAAAATTTCTGAGAATGAATAAAATATAATATTTAACTGATTACAATCATAAATTTACCATTAAATTCTCTTCCAATTTGAAATCATCACCATTGCAATGGTTTACAACAAGACAATGGGGGAATGACACTATTTCTTCATTGTTCAACATTTTTACATGAATTATTTTGGGTATTTAGACCTGAGAGTATTCTGAATGTGAAATAAATATCATATAAATTATAAAATAATATAATTTTCATTGATAATCTTCCCTAAAGTGATCAATAGCTCACCCAAAGCGCAATCCCTCCATTTTCATGAATATGGTGTGAAAACTTGAAATAGTTGAGAGAGAGTGCTGAAATAGAAGAATACACATGATTTCATATAGATTACAACTGCAAATAAGACTCCATTAAATATCCATTAAATACCTTAGTGACCTTTCCAAACACCAACTAGGATGGGAATATTTCACCCTCGAAATTGGCTTAAGTAAGAAAACTAGTCATCCACTAGTTCTCACAATTCACAAATGACAATTTCACAAATGATAAAAAACTTCTTCTAATGGATGATACCTGTAATTTATATACATTATTATTCTTCTAAGTTTCCAAATCCAGTTGAATTGGTGTGGCTGCTCATGGTATGCCATGTGGCCTCTCTCTTCACCTTCCCTCTTCTCCCAAATTTGAGTAGGAGCCTCTTGGCCTTCTCCAACTCCCAAATTCGAAATATAAGATGTTATATTCAGTCCTGACATGTCAATATTTCAGTATTCATCCTTCATATCTGACTTGTGTCATAACTATCATATAATCTCCATCATTGGTGTCATAGATGTCATAAATGTAAGGGGAATCTAGACAAGTGTCCATGAAACTCCCATTTGGAACTTCCTCTCCCATGTAAGTTACACTTCATCCCAAATTCGACCTATTAAGTATATGTATAAGTATATTAACCTTATAATCCATACAAAAACATTAGGCTTCCCATATATTCGAATTTGCAAGAGAAATATACCATTTAACATAGGAATTATAGCTAGTGTGGGCCCCATAGTCTCCATGTGTCTTCCTGCTCCATTTCCAATTCCATTTTATCTTGTATGTATTTAATAAGATCAATTATTAAATATTTATCCCCTTCTAATGTATAAACATCATTTATTATCCCCCTTATTCCAAATCTCAAAGCTTCCACCCCCAACCTAGGAAACTAGTGACTTTCCTCCTTGGCAATTATTTGACTTTTAGCATCCCTTTGACAACTCTCATGAATATGGAAAATGTGATTTGTCCATTGTGAACCAATTCAAAATTTGGGACATTAAAAATCCTCCCTTCCCAATATTTCTTGTCCTCAAGCAATTTCAAACATGGTTGTTGAAGAACCTACTTTCTGTATGGTTCTTTGAAGTTGCCACTGAGATGCTCACTTGAGTCGTTGAGATTTCATGAAGATTTCAGAGAGGAACCACCATGCTTTCTGCTGGAATAATCTGATTAACATCACCTTATTAAATGGGGAATCCATCTCCCATACTGCTTGTTTCCCAAATAATTTGAAATCGATGGGACTAAAAACTATCCTAGGGTCCCATTGCTTGCATTGCACTCCAACAATTAAGAGTGATCTCCAACCCATACCATTTGGAAAGAGAATTCTTGGATCCCATTTTCTTGTATGCATTATTCCAAACATCATGAGTGCATAAGATATATCATTAAATTATATAACAACATAATAAGAATCTACATCAAGGAGGTGTCTCACCAAGAAATCATGAAAGTGCTTATACCTCCCAGTGAGTAGACTACCATTTGCCAAGTGCATACATGCTTCAAGTGACCAATCAAATATGATAGAATGACATAGGTGAGGATAACATGTCCTATAATGATGCTCCCAAATACTTTAATATGCATCAAAACAATAATCAGACATTTTTTCTTTCATCCAAGAAGTGAATGAAGAACCTCCACCAAAACATGAACCAAATAAGGAGCAAATAAAACACGAAGACTTCAAGTGTCTCAAATAAGTCTCATCAATACACCCATCAATATGTATATCATCATGAAATAACAAAGGATTTTTCTACCAATAATAATGTTCCTCAATCATATCCCTCTTCACCCAAGTGTTGGATGAAGTTCCTCCAACATCAAATGAACCAAGTGTTGAGCAAGAAAAACCATGAGCCTTCAAGTGACTCAAATGAACATCATAGGTGCACGCATGCAGATGTGTATAATCATAATGTAAACAAGGATGATGCTGCAAATGTAAATAATATGGTTATCTAATAATTCCATCATCAAAAGGAGAAATAGAACTTGCATGCCCTTGATGTGGCACCATCAAAAATAAACCTTTCACCCATACTTCATTAAGATGTCGACTGCAAAATTTAGAAGTGTAGGATGTAGGAGAAAGAACCAACCCACCCAAATGATCAGTAAGTGAAACATTGTCATAATGTGCAGGATCCATAGGGGTAGGATTATGTAGATAATTCAATAGTGCGAAACCTTTGTCATAGATTGGTTCCAATGTAGAGGAATCATGTTCGTCTTTCAAAATTGCATACCCTCCATCAAGAGACAATTCAAGTTCCTCTTCAACCACATCAAGTGTTTGGATCTCTTCAAGTACATATTCAAATACATAAAGTACATTAAAATTTCCAAATTTCTCATGATCCACCATGTCAAGAGAATCCTCCGAACAATCTACCATTTGACAATCTTTGATGTTGGACATTTCTCTTTGGATCTTCTCCATGTATTCAAGGAAGGATGGCTCCTCTAAGGAAGTAGCTCTCCAACAAGAATTTGATACCAATGCTTGAGTGTCATGGAGTATGCTAAGGGCCTCTCGTATCTTCTTTTCATTCATATTTGAGGACCCTTCAATAAAATGAGGCTCTTTCAAATGAACCTCCTCCTCTTCTTCCTTCTTGCTTGGACCAACTTCATGAAGCTCAAGTGGTGATGGGGAAGTTGATCTCGTTTCTTCTTCAAATGCTACAAGGTATTCATTTTCATGTTTAATGGAATTTTGGCTTGCAACAACATTTTGAAATATGATCTCTATGTCACCAACATAGAGTTGTGAGAACCCATTAGTAGGTACTCCTTCATAGTTCAAGAATCCATCAATCGATAATCTTTGTTTCATTTCCAAGGTAGCATGTGTCTCAAAATTATCTTTAGTATTTTCAATAAAAAATTCTTCATACTCATGTGATGTATCTTCATATTTTTCAGAGTCACTTGGGAGTTAATTTTGATCATATTCATATACTAATTCTTCTACTCTACCTATTTCAAAACTAGGTGGTTCATGGGTCTCCTCCTTTTGCTCCTTCAAGCAAACCGATGCATTTTTCCCCTTGGTTTTCTTAAAATCAATATATTTTTCCCAACTTTGGATATCCAAAAATTTGAATCCTTTCATAATATTCTTGGTCATGTATTCAAATATAGGTTAAATGCTTTTTATTATCTCCTCACAATTATATGAGGTTCTCTTTTCATGCCTAGTCATAGTTTCCCCCCAAAAATTGTCGCCTTCTCCTACTTTTTTTCTCTTCAACAAAAACACTTTTGGTTTCAATATATAATGGTGGTACATGAATTATTGTACTCATAAATATAATACCACATAAGGTTCCAATATCATGCTCTGATACCACTAGAATGTCCCTTTTTTAAATTTTTTTAAATGACAACTTATTTCACTTTTTCCCTAATTTTGACCTTAACTAGTTTTGATGTCTAGACCTCTAAATTGATCCAAATGCTTCCAATTTTTCTATGAAGTTACATGAATGATAATATAACTTAAATATTATTTTCATGTATATTTTTTAACCTCCCAATTACTTCTGAAAACTTTTTTTAATGTTATGTGCAAAGTAGGAGTCTTTACTAGAAAATTGGGGCTCCAATTCCCCTTGGGTAATTGCTGGAAATGGCTTCACAAATGATCCAAAAGTCACTTGAATTTCTTAAAAAAGGTTGGATATGTGTAAGGTACCTTTTTAAAGTCTCATATGCATAATGGTTCAATTGATACATGCTTTTATCACTCTTTCCAAAACAACTCCCATGTCACAATTTCGACCCTTGGGGAAAATGCACCAAATCTTCTCCCAATGCAATAAAAATGAGTAAAATGGATTCCAATTCTTAGGTAATGAAAATGAGACTTTAAATAAACATTAATTACATTCCATACATAATAAATTGATCAGATATACATTTATCCATTTGAAATAATAAGCATTACCATGGCATATATCAAAATACAGTGGAAATTGTCATTGTTTGCTCATCAAAATTCATTTTGGCATAAAAATATTGGTAATTTAGACTTGAAACTTTACTAGAATGAATAAAATAGAATATTTAACTGATTAAAATAATAAATTTACAATTAAAGTCTCTCCCAATTCAAAATCATCAGCATTGCAATGGTTCACAACAAGATAGAGGGGGAATGACACTATTTCTTCATTGTTCAACATTTTTACATGAATTATTTTGGGTATTTCTACCTGAGAGTATTCTAAAACTGAAATAAATAGCATATAAATAATAACATAATATAATTATCATTATAATCTTCCCCAAAGATATCAATAGCTCACCCAAAGCACAATCCCTCCATTTGCATGAATATGGTGTGAAAACTAGAAATAGTTGAGAGAGAGTGCTGCAATAGAAGAATCCACATGATTTAATTTAGATTAAACCTAAAAATATTAATCCATTAAATCTCCATTAAATATATGAGTGGCCTTTCCAAACACCAACTAGGATGGGAATCTTTCACCCTCGAAATTGGTTTAAGCAAGAAAACTAGTCATCCACTAGTTCTCACAATTCACAAATGACAATTTCACAAATGATCAAAACCTTATTCTCATGGCTGATCCATGAATTTTATAAAACTTATTAGACTTATAAGGTTCCAAATCTATCCATAAACCAAATATAAGTCGAATTGGTGTGACTGCTCATGCTATGCCATGTGGCCTCTCTCTTCACCTTCCCTCTTCTCCCAAATTTGAGTAGGAGCCTCTTGTCCTTCTCCAACTCTAAAATTAGACCTATAAGATGCTTTATTAAGTACTGAAATGTAAATATGTCATAATTTAATCCTTCATATCTTACTTCTCTCATAACTATCATAGAATCTCCATCATTGGTGTCATAGATGTCATAAATGTAAAGGGAATCTAGCCAAGTGTCCATGAAACTCCCATTTGGATCTTCCTCTCCCATGTAAGTTAAAATTCATCCCAATTAGACCTATTAAGTATATGGATAATTATATTAACCTTATAATCCACCCAAAACCATTATGCTTCCCATTTATTTGAATTTGCAAGAGAAAGATACCATTTAACATAGGAATTATAACTAGTGTGGGCCCCATAGTCTCCATGTGTCTTCATGCTCCATTGCAAATTCCATTTTATCTTGTATTTATTTAATAATATAAATTATTAAATATTTATCCCATTATAATGTATAAACATCATTTATTATCCCCCTTATTCAAAATATCAAAGCTTCCACCCCCAACCTAAGAAACTAGTGATTTTTCTCCTTGGCAATTATTTGACTTTTAGCATTCCTTTGACAACTCTCATGAATATGGAAAATGTTATTTGTACATAGTGACCCAATTCAAAATTTGGGACATTAAATTATGTGGATGGAAACAAAAATTTTCTCCAATCATAAATCTATTCACCCCAGTGTTGGATGAAGTTCCTCCAACATCAAATGAACCAAGTGTTGAGCAAGAAAAACCATGAGTCTTCAAGTGACTCAAATTAATATAATAGGTGCATCCATGTAGATGTGCATCATCATAAATTAAAAAAGTATGCTTATGAAAATGTGAATAATAATTTTCTCCAACCATGTCATCATAAAAATTAAATCTAGGTGTTCCATACTCCCCATGTGGCACCATAAAAAAGAACCCTTTCAACCATACTTTATTGAGACTAATGCTACACAACATGGAATTGTAGGATGTAGGAGAATGAGCTAACTCACCCAAATGATAAAAAAATACATAATGTTCATGATGGGAAGAATCCATATGGGTAGTATCATACAACACCTTCAAAAGTGTGAAACCTTTGTCATAGATTGGTTCCAATGTAGAGGAATCATGCTCTTCTTTACAAATTGCATAACCTTCATCAAGAGACAATTCAAGTTCCTCTTACACAACATAAAGTATTTGTATATATTCAATTTCATAGTCAAACACATCAATAACATTCAAATTTCCACATTTCTCATGATCCACCATGTCATGAGAATCCTCCAAATAGTCTACCATTTGAAAATCTGAAACATAGGAGGAAAAATAAGTATCTTGCAACTTTTCAAGAAGTTCCTCATTTTGAATTGTGATCTTATGACTATCCTCATTATTCTTCAAGTATGCATCATGTAGCAGTTCATGAATCTCAAAAAAATGGTTTCTATCAAAAATAAAATACATGAAATTACCTTTTATGTGGCACATTTCTCTTTGAATCTTTTACATGTGTTCAAGGAAGGATGTTTCCTCCAATGAAGTAGTTCTCCAACTAGAATTTGACCCTAATGGTTGAGTGTCATGGAGTATGGTAAGGGACTCTTGTATCTTCTTTTCATTCATATTTAAGGACCCTTCAATAAAATTAGGCTCTTGAAAATGAGCCTCCTTGTATTCTTTCTTCTTGATTGGACCAACTTCATGAAGCTCAAGTGGTGATGGGGAAGTTGATCTTATTTCTTCTTCAACTGTAACAAGGTATTTATTTTCATGTTTAATGGAATTTTGGCTTGCAGAAACACTTTAAAAAGTTATCTCTATGTCACCAACATAGAGTTCTGAGCACCCATCAGTAGGTACTCCTTCATAGTTCAATGATCCATCAATATATTCTCTTTGATTTTTACAACCCCGATCAGTAAGGATTGTGTGCTTGTATTCACTTTCCTCTTTATGCTCTTTTCTACAATCACCATGAGGAAATTCAAGCTCCAATTCCTGATTATTTGTTTCTTTATGTCATGGTCCATCTATGCTCTTTTCATCCTCTTTAGATAAATTTCTTCCATGCATTCCACATGATGTCTGTATAAGTGTTTATAACTTCGTCATTTATAGGGCAGAATAAATCTTTTCTCTTTTCACAAGTAGGATGATTTTTCTTTAATTATTTCACATTTTCCTTCTTGTTCCTAAATCCACGCGGGACAATATATTCTTGAAAAAATGATACCTTTCATTAATAACCTCTCTCAAAGTTGGATACTCCTTGATGCATGCTTCAACATCTATGGTTGTAATTTCTTCTTTCGTTGATCGGGGAGGAAGGAAAGTAGGCATAGTGGGTCTATTGTGAAGACAAAAAATGTCTACAATTTTTTATTCAATTTATGGTCTTAATGTACAGGTTCCAATACCATGCTATGATATCATTGTAATTTCATGTTTTAATAATTTTTATTCAATGGCCAATTGTTCACTTTTTTCCCAATTTCGACCTTTGACTCGTTTTGATGTCTACGCCTCAAAATTGGCCCAAATGTTCCCAAATATTCTGGAAAGGTGTATGAATGATATTAATACTTGACTATTATTTTTAGGGATTATTTATGACCATCCAATTACTTATTCAAACTTGTCTAATATTCTTGTCAAAGTAGGAGTCTTTACTAGAAAATTGGAGCTTTGATTCCCCCTAGGTAAATGTTGGAAATGGCTTCTCAAATGATCCCAAACCCACTCAAATTTATGAAAAGAGGAAGAGTATGTTTAAGGGAAACTTTTAAGGTCTCATATGCATCATTATTCATTTTATACAATATGTTATGACCCTCTCCCAAACAACTAGAAAATAACTAAATAGACCCTTGGGGAAATGGTACCAAATCTTCTCCAAATGCAATTAAAATGAGTCAAATGACCTCAAATGCTTAATTTTTGAACATGAAACTTGTAATAATCATAAATATAATCATACATACATTCTTCCATTTGAAATCATCACCATTTTCATGGCATACATCAATATAGTGGGGAAATGGTCATTGTTTGCTCATTAATAGTTTTTACATATAACCATTTGATATTTAGAAATAATAATTTATGGGAATGAATAAAATAGAATAATGAGCTTATTAAAATCATAAATGGACAGTGAAAACCTCTCCCAATTAGAAATCATCAACATTACAATGGTTCACAACAAGATAGTGGGGAAGTGGCACTATTTCCTCATTGGCTAACATTTTTACATGAAATATTTTGGTATTTAGGCCTAAGATTATTTTGAAATTAAAATACAAATTATTTAAATGAGAAAATAAAATAATGGAGCATTGGAAGCTTCCCCATGGAGATCAATACCTCACCCAAACAACAATCCCTCCATGAGCAAGAATATGCAATACAAACGGGAAATGGTTCAAAGAAAGTATTGCACTAGAAGGAACCACGACATTCCCTATATATTCCAGATGCAAATACAACTACATTAAATTTATATGAAATAATTTATTGGAATATCCAAACACCAACTTGTATGAGAATCTTTCACCCTCGAAATTGGATAAGGAAAGAAACTCGTCATCCACTAGCTCTCTCAATTCACAAATGATCAAAATATCCTCTCTTGGTTGATACCTATATTTTATAAAAAACCTTAGCCTTCTAAGGTTACCAATATATCCACAAATGCAACAAAATTCGAATTAGGGTGTGTGCTCAAAATTTGCCATGTGTCCTCCCTTTCCTAACCTTCCATCTTCCCCAAATTCGAGTAGGAACCCATTGACATTTCCCAACTCACATGAGAGCCCTATTGGATGCTACATTTTGATCTAACCTATTATATATGTCATATTTCATCCTTTAGGTATGATTTTTGTCATAGCTATCATAGCATATTCATCATTGTTGTCATGGAGATAGGGAATCTAGTCCAAGTGTCTCACTAGCTCCAAAATGACTCTTCCTCTCCCATGCAAGTTACATTTCCTTCCAAATTAGAACTATGATCCATATGGACAACTGTATTATCTTTATAAATCATCCAATAAATTTTAGGCTTCCCATGGATTCGAAATTGGAAGAGGAGGATGCCATGTGGCACATAATTTTTAGCTTGTGTGGGCCTCATACTCTCCATGTGTCTTCATGATCAATTTCCGCTTTGATTTTAACTTGTATTTATTTAATTAGCTCCTTTATTAAATATTTATGCGATTATATTGTTCAAACATCATGTATTATCCCTGTTATTCAAAATCCCAAAAATTCGACGCCCAACCTAGGAAACTAGTAATTTTCCTCCTCAGCAATTATTTAACCTTTAGCATCAATTTGACAAACTCTCATGACTATGGAAAATGTGATTAGGACATTGTGACCCAATGAAAAATTTGGGACATGACAATAAGAATGTAGGAGTAATTCATAATGCTTTACCATCTTCCTACGCTTGGGTTGCATTGTCTAGAAGCGCATTCAACAAATACGACCAATTGATTTGTACTCCTTCGATGTAGAGTTCAGCTAGTATAATTGTTCCTGCAGTGCACTTAGTGGGTCTCATATTGTGCAACAACTTGCAAGATAATACCTTCATAATGAACCTTATTGAATTTCCATCTATAGAGGAAATCATAAATCTTCTTTTTGCATGGACAAGGTCGTACTTGTCTTTGGCCTTTGTGATCATTGTGGGATCCCGATCCTTCCATAGATATGGTTTAGGGTCGATTCCTAAATGTGGGAGGCCTATGATCGATGCAATTAACTCAACATCGACAAAATATGGTCTGTTGAGCCACAAAAATCCTCCATGGAAGCATACCAGCAGCTGGCACACATATGTGCTTACCTATTTGCTTCGACCAAAATGAGGAATATACAACAAGTTAACTAGACCCACCTAGTCTATTTTCCATGGCCACTCCATTAAAACAACAAGATATGGCATAGGAGATGTGGATAGAATAGTTACCATGTACTTATCTTTGTCTAGTTCAGTCTACTTGTGGATATCATTGTCTTCAAACTTTAGCTTCAACAGGTTTGGTATGATATCCTTTAGTAGCAGCACTCTAGCGGGGATCCTAGGTGTAACCAGGGAGGAGAACACTTGGGAGATTCACTTCTGGTGCCTCTGCTCTTCTTGGTGGAATGTATAGTGGCAGTAGGTTCCTTTCCTATAGACTATAATTCCTCTCTCTTCTTGGTGACAGAGCCAGTGTTACTTTGGTGTACTTGTGCTTCTTTCCAGACTTCAGATCCCTTACTAGGGGCTCTGATTGTCCTGGAAGATACACGCTCAATAATACTGTCAGTATATATGGTCCTTAACTCGAACCTGGTGGATTTTGAACTGGGGTTGAATTATCAATAGGAGTAGTTCGTGGAGCCGACTAGACTATTGGTTCTGGTACTTGCTCAGCGTTCTATTGTGCAACAGGAGATATAACCTCTTTAAGTATCAGGCAGGGTCATGCATTCGTAATATTGAATTCGTTCATTGCTGGTACTAGAAATCAAAATTACCATCACCTTTGACTCTTCACATTTGCATACATTGGTGCACTCTTCTTCTTTCTTGCAAGTAAAGGGGATCTTGACGATGAAGGATTATATTTATACGTAGGAAATCATCCTTCATGTAATCATCCAATCGAAAATATGTGTCTTGTCGATCACATGGGATTCCCATTTGAACCATTTAAAAATTTACTCACACACTTGAGTTATGACCTGTACATGTTAGGAAAATTATGGAAAGGATGACAGATGGCACCGAAAAACAGGACCCCACCTCTCCTCAGACTTGTCAAATTAATGACTCTCCACTATCATAACCACCTAAATATTCTTCGGGTACCCATGCTTTAATGGTTTCCAACTATCATTCCCACTTTTATTAGAGGATTTGTATACTCATGTCCCAAACGTGTGATGGAACGGTCTCTTTTTCTTTTCTCATTTTTTTTCCAGCTTCTTCTTTTACATGTCGTAGCTATCTTGGTAAGGTTTCAATCGGCTTCCATTTATCATTCTAGTAACCGGTGTCCCATATAGCTTATGTAATTTTAATAGCCTGCATCAATGATGTGTGTGACCACATATGAAACTAGCCAATGTGTTTTTAATTGACCTCGATGCTTCAAAAAATTGTTGTTGTACCTCAAAACAAGTCCTCTAGCTTCAAAATCGTTAGTCTTGATATGGCGATCATGCCATGCTTTCTATATTTGCGTTTCTAGGTTTTGATGAGACCCTCTGACGAAGCGTTCCTCCTCCATTTGAATGAGCTATGAAAATATTTGCTTGGCAACATCCACATCGGTCATTTCAGTCAGTGCAACAATTATTAAGCTTGACAAAATATATTACAACAGCACATTAGCTTCTTGTCCATATTCCAATATAAATGAAGTGTTTCCTGTTAATCTTTTGCAAGTTGTGTGATATGCCCATATCACAGCTGAAACTTTCTAATCCAAATCATTTCTACATGCCTTGCATACTTTGGTTAATGCATTTTCCAAAATCTTGTTAAATTCTTCAACCATTGCATTCTCCTGATGATGATAGGGTGTTGTTTTCCTATGTTGAATATGAAATTCTGCAATAAGTTCATCAATCAAATTCTTAACAAAATGCGTACCTTGATTACTTAGAATAATTTTAATGCATCCAAATCTTGTCACCGCATTTTCAAATAGAAACGTTTTCGCAGTTACAGTAGTACAATATTTAACAGGTGTTGCTTCAGGACATCTGGTTAAGTCATCTGTCGTTGTGATAATATAGCTCGTGCTAGTCCTTTTTCTTGGAGGACTGATAGGACTAACAAAATCAATGGCCCATTTATCAAATGCATGTAGGGTTATTTGTGGCACTAACCACATTTCATCGCCTCTTGATGGTTTTCTTGTTCTTTGGAAAAAATCACATCTTCAGCAAAATTTCTTCAAATCCATTTGTATGGTTGACCACCATAATACATCTTGCAATATCTTGCACTCTGTTCTCTTTCCAGTGTACTGTCCTCCTGCAACATCGGTGTGTGCTTCACTCATTATATAAGGTCATTCATGTTCTAAAACACACTGACATAATATTTCATCAAGGACCATCTTGTATAGTTTTATAGCAATCAACGTGAAATCACCATCTTTGACGACCAATTGTTTCTTTTGTTTAGCGGTGAACCCTTTAGGCACATAAGTTGTACTCAAAAAGTGTATGACATCCTTATACTAGTCATCAAATATGGTGATCACAAATAGTTGCGCATCAGGAAAATTATCCTCTATGTTGTTTGTTTCTTCACCACTTTCTATCCTTGACAAATTATCAGGCCCTACATTCAGTTGACTAGGTTTACTAATGATTTCAAATCAAATTCTTAAAATAGGAGGAGCCATCGACATATCATCCCCCCCAACACTGGCTTATTGAATAGGTAATTTATTGTCGAATGATCAGTGTACATTTTAAAATGTTCACCCAAAAAATAGTGTCTGAATTTTTGTAGCGCATATACCATGGAGAGCCCTTCTCTTTCTGTCATAGTGTAATTTTTATGTATTTTCAAAATTTTTCTGCTGGATAAAGAAATATGGTGATCAATCGCACCCTCACCCGTTTGCGTCTGAACTATGTCAAGCATGACAGACGGTGCATTGACATGAACATGTAACCGTGTCTTCTAGTCTGGAAATACCAATATTGGCACGGTAGCCATCCTTTCCTTTGACTTGTCCAAACTTTCCCGACAACTCTTTGTGCACTAGAACTTTGCATTTTTTTTAAAAGCTTCTCCATTCGAGCAATTATCTCTTCATATCCTCTTATAAATTTTCTATAATATCTTGTGTTTCATAGCATTGATCTGAGTTGCTTGACTGATGTAGGTGGTGGTAAATCAAGAATAATCATAACTTTAATTGGATCAACCAAAATTCCAAATGGTGCACAAAAAATACATTTCTTTGAATTTAGCGCGATTTGATACTAGAGACAACACTCCAGCATCTTGCAAATACTTTCAATATGGTCTCTTACTAGACCAAACAAAGTCAAATCATCAAAGTAAACCTAAATAAATTTATGTATGAAATATTTAAAAGCAGAAAATACTATTCTAGAAAAAATAGTAGGACCATTCTTGATTCCAAAGTGAATTACCATATATTGATAGCATCCCCATTCAGTTTTCTCAGGTCGAGATAGATCCTCACTTCACCTGTTGTCTTCTTATCATAAATTTCTATAGGACTGATCCATTCTGATTCTGCAATTGGTTCAATGGTTCCTGCTTCTAGCATTCTGTCTAACTCAACTTTCACCTTTTATTTATACCTCGTATTCAACCTATAGGGTCGTTGTTTAACTAGTTTTCCATCTGGTTTCACTGCTATTTTCATTTCCCCCAGATATCCTACTATTCCCTTAATCTCTAAGAAGTTGGTAGGGAATAGATCCTGAAATTCATGCAGAAAATACGTGATTTTTTCTACTGTTTCATCATCATAATAATCACCAATAATAGTGAACTTTATGTTTTCTAGAGAACCAATGTTGACTTTCCTAATTTTGATCGGATTGATGAACTTTTCACTAGAAATACCAGTTACTTCCACCTCACACATACCCTCCAGATCTGGTATGTTAAGGTTGGTTGGATCATCATCTAGTTCTATGGAAATATTCTAACAAGCCATCCATTGCTGGATTTCCTCACTACAATGGTGGTAATTTTCCACTTCGACAGATATTCTGCAAATATTTTCTCTTTTATCGTTCAAAAGTGCAGCATCACCGATGGGCCACTCATTGGAAAATTCAAAGGTAGTGTGTGAATTTTTTAACTACCTCCTCCCAATCTTGAGTTCTTTGTTGTAACTCCATGGATGTGTACCAAATTTTGGGTGTCATTTACAATGTGTGTATGAAATCATGGACCCAATCTTTTCATGATTGTTCTGCAAATGACGCGCGACATTGATTCAGGTGTTCGACAGGGTTTGTTAACTGTGTGTACTTCTCACCCAAAACTATGATTTATTTGTTGAATCTAACTTCTAGGAATATTTTCCATTGTGGCCATTAAGATATAGATTGATTATGCATACCCCACCATCTATAGGGTGTATCTTTCATCACAAAGTCTAATGTGGACAAGCGTTGCGGTTCTGTTACCATTCCTTCAAATTCACTTAGAAACGTCGCAATATTAGGTAATCCCTCACATGTGTGTAACTCCCTTGACTGCGTCTCCACCTATCAGACAAACCTAGTAATCCTAGTGCATCTCCTCGTCTTTTTTTCCAATTATCCAATGCCTCTCCTAAATATGATGTGCATGAGCTAGTACTCCTCCAACTGAGGTTCCCTTCCACTATAGGATTTATGTAATCATATTTTAAGGAAGTTAAATTATAAATATGGTCCAAATAATCACCTTGTCCTTCACTATAGACTGGTTCTACATATCTTTTCCCCTCAAGTGGGTTAATGGGAGAAAATGCCCTCATTTCTTCATCTTCGAGTGAGTGGATTCTTTTCTTAAATTTTTTGACTTTCTAATTGTCTATTTCCCAATATATCCCCAAAAGCATGGGATATGGGTTCGGGTAACTGGAAATATCGATAAATTCAAAATCTGGAAATGTTTACAGCCCCTCAATGTCGAGAAAAACTTGACATAGCCTACCAATCGGTAGGACCTTCACCTAATTCACAAGCCTCAACTGGATAGGGGACTAGTCCAAGCATGGCTTGTTCATTCTTTCCGAAGTTTGTCATGTCAAAATATTGATGTTTGACCCCATATCTAGGATAATATAATCCATGTTGCAATGTCTTATTTGCATAGTCATTCTTAACTTGCATCCATTTTAGAATTTCTTTCTAACATGGTAAACTCTTTAGTCTTCTCTTAGGTTGCGGATCTAATGAGGTTTCTTGTATAAGCGCTTTTAATTATCCAACAACATATTTATCAAGGATTAGCACTAAGCAACTTGCAAGAAATGGATTGATCTTACTAACCTTGCTTGTACCCTGCTTCCAGAATATCTGTTGAAATTGTTTAGAAATATCCCTAACTTAACTTGAGGTCGATGGTTGTTGTGTATCTACAAACTCTGGTCATGCATCCATAAATACTTTATTTTGTTTTTTAACATCAAAAGGTACCTTATTTTTCACTACCAGTCGCACCTACGGTTTTCCATGTGGTTTATTTTGATCCCCTCCATTCGCAGCACTTACTTGTGTTATGAAAACAACACTTGCTTCTCTCAGCTCAACAATAATCATTTGAACATTAAGGTTAGGGTTTCAATTTGCATTCTGCACGGGGTTAGCAATTCCCATGGTCTGATATTTCCATTTTGCAATCATTTGGGGACATTATTCCACATTATGATACTGTGCTTTTCAATATAAATATGTCTTTGCATGATCAGGTAAATCTCTAGCATAATGGCCCTACTGCCCACAATTATATCACACAACTTGACCTCTTAGTCTTCCAAATCCTCTTGAGTTATGTCCTCTACCTTTGAAGTTTCCACCCCCTTTAAGATGAGGGTGTTTTTGTTGTGGTGGATAATGATTTTGTCGGTATTAAGGATGATACTTTGGATAATGTGCAGGATGGTAGTGTGCTTATGCTTGTTCAACCTGAATATGCTCATCATTCTTCATTAGTAAGGTGTCTACCATCTTCTCCTTCAAGAGCTGATATGATTTGCAATATTTCTCATCATGTACTACTGAATTACAATTTACAATAAAGGTTGGTTGGGGTAATTACAATCTTCTGTAGGTATATAAATTCTTCAGGGCCATTTCCTCTAGTCTGGCTTATTCTACACCAGGGTATTCTGTGGGTATTCAACGAGTTAGGCGCACCTGATGAGACATAGTTCATGTTCACCAGACAGTTATCATTGTGGTGTCCATCTTTTCTACATCTTGTACACCATAAATACTCCTGGATTTATTTTCCCTTCTTGATATACTGAATTTTTACCATCAAGTTAGAAAACTACGACCGAATCTGCATCATCCCTGTGCCACCATTTCCGATCAGTGAGGATTCCCTCTTCATCTCTATTTCTAGCACTTTTGGCTATGACACAATCTTATGTTGCATCAAACGACCTTAGATGTCAAAACCCCAAAATTTCCAAAAAAATTAAAATTTTCAAAATACAAATAAATTTCATAAATGTAGTCAACTAATTATTTAATTAGGTAAATGTTAATGAATTCATTATCTGAATTATTTATTTGATTATGCTTATCTTATAGAAAAATTTCTTTTTCAGTTTACTGACTTATCTTTCTTTGCAACCACAAGGTGGAACTTTCATGAAAATTTGGGCTTACTTAGCTTTCGAGCTGACGCAGAAAAGTTTTCCTGCTCTTACATACTTACAGGTAAGAATTTCAGGTGTTTCTTGTCAAAATTCTAAAGCATTCAATTATAAGTTCGTCGCACAATAGTAGCTCAGTAAAAGAATATAAATGCCAAACAATTTCCAAAGCTTATCAAGGTAAAATCATTAAACTGTCCTTCTTTTTAGACTCTAAGGAATGCAATTCAGTTCTATCAGTAATGGCTATAACTGCCTTCTTTCTAGTAGATGTAAAATTTCTAGTTCTTAATGCTTACTAAACTATTTGATGTCTATCGTAGTCGTCAAGTGTAAAAATTCCTTAAATCTTTCTTCACAAGCAGTTTTAAGAATGGTAGAGTTATTAAGTCATTAAAAAGTTACTTATTGTCAAATTTGATAGTTATTAAAATTCTTAACACTTTTGTCTATCAACTTAAGGGTTTACACGACAAATACCCCATAACACAACTAGAGCTATTCTCATAAGATGGATATCTTATTGTGAACAAGTTTTATATAATTCCTTTCATAGATATAAAAGGGGCATGTCCTTAATGGACTATAATCATTGAAAGAATGCATAACATAATAGTTTTATGTCCTAACTATTTTATGTTGGTGAATTTTTTGTTAAAGAGATTTGTGGCTTAACCCTTGTCATGTTACAATTTAATGGTTAAAGAACATTTATTTTAAGCAATACATTCACCAAATAGACGTTATTACTTTCTTTTGTATCTTTTTACCAAACTTTACTATTTTAATAAATACAAACAAGGTCATTGAGGTTAATATTAACAATAGGATAATTGCCATAGTTTTACTCTATAAACCTCCTTTATAATAACCAATAGTATACTTTTACGTTAATTTATAGATTTTGGTTGAACGATTACTTTACATTGCATAAAGAAGGTGCAAGGTGTGAAAACAAGAGGGCCAAGAATAAATCATGTTCACGATCAGTTTATAGTTTTAACTTTGTTTTAAAGTTCTATAAGCTTTATAAAATGCCTCCTTTACTTGCATTTATGATCTAGGGTAAGTATTTTTTACATACCATAGAGAGAAAGGTCATAAAAAGGACCATGCCATGATGAACATAGAGTTAAACTTGTTTAAGTTATATGAACACCATAATTTATAAAGCAAAGGTTGTAATACTTCCCCACGATTTTGATGATTGTTAAGGAAAGTTTTTAAAGTAATAACTTGTTAATTACTATGTATCTTGCATGCTAGGTTGACAAAGGGGACGATCATTATGTTGGAACCTTCGATTTGCCAATAATAAGAAATGATACTCTTGGTTTGTCAAAGCTCGTCAGGACTATGTAACTGTACCCACTGCATGCAAAAATTTGGATGATGTACGTGGCATCACCGTGGCGAAGCGTCGTATGGTTATAAGGAAACCTAGAACCCTAGCTGGGCATTCTCTCTGTCGCCTTCGGGCCCTTTGGCTGCTCTGATACCATGGTCTTGTCTGCACTATCTCTTTCCTTTGATGTCGGCAGTCTCCCTGCTTGATGTTTCTCCTCGAAGCTCATCTTGAATGCTTGACAGAGGAGTGCTGTCACATAACTATTTGTTACTTGGGTTTAGGTTTGTGATACTTCCCTTAGGGTTTCTCTGTCGCAGCTCGCTCAGTTTGGAGTCCATTACTATACTATCCTTCCTTTCTTTAGCTTGGTGATGATAGTCGATGTCTTGCTTAACCATAGTAGCCGGTGTTTAGGGTTTGCAGCATTTACGGTTTTGTGTTAACAGTGGTTGCGACCCAAGCATATTACCAGCTGAACTTGTTGTTCCTGTCCTTCATCACTATAGGTATTTGTTGAGTTAGAAATTCCTCCCGTATCGCAATAGATGAAGGGTTTCATCCTCCTCGTGCCGGTGGTCACTTTACTACTGTGGGTGTCGCACTTCGGTAAAAATCTAGGTAAGAAATATTTATTTAAAAACAATCATTATCATTGTAGTTTTGTTTTCAATACCCAGTTATTTATTTTGTAAACGAGTTTTAACACTATCGCTTCTTTGTTGACTACAAGTGTCGGCTTCCCCCTTTTCATGGTTCGTGTGAGGCTGCAGCAGCAGTTGCTGGTTCATGGGTAAGCCTGGTTTAACCATGGAATTTCCTCCTTGTTTGGTCCCTTTGGGACACTTGTGGGTTGGTGCGTCATGGACTGCAACCCTTGCGGTTTCGGTTTACCCTGTTACTTGGTTTGTTGGTTTTAGTGGATGATGAGACCCTTGTGTTATGTGGGGTTCTCCGGCTCTGGCCGTGACTGTAAATGTTGGTTTTTATTAAGGTTACTGTGTATGTGTACATGTAAATGATAAAAAAGGTTGTAAAAGCCTCAGTCTGTAAATGTTGTTTGAAGCCATGAACTCATACACTATATTAGACTCTTTCAGTTTTGTTAACTCTGTTGTATATTTTAATGTTAGTAGGGTTCGACCCTAACTCGAATGTATATAAAAGTATTTACAGTTTTCTCTTTAAATAAAAATATTTTATTTATATTGCACTTCACTGATTTGTCGTATTATTGTAATGTTGAATATTGATGGTTAAGCTCTGTAAATCGAGCATATAATTGCTCTGTTGGTTAATTCCTGCGCGTTATTGCAATGGATTTTTACTTTGTAATACTATTTAAATTATTAACTGCTAGGGTTTTCTATACATCGTTTTTATATTAATTTACTTTATTATAAAATAATTGTAAATGTTGTTATATAATTTTTATCCTTCGGAAATATAAGAACTCCATGTTTTTACTCAAGTACTTCTGTATCTATCAGATACAACTTTTAAGTACAGAAATTATATTTTGTTTACTGTTTACTATAATGGGATAAAAACATTACTTTATCTACATATTGATACTGTTCTTATAATTATATATTTATTGGCTTTGTTCTTTGTTTATTTATGATCTTAGAATGAGATAGTATTTTATTGTTGTGTTCTTATACTTACTGTACTAAATAATTTAAACAAGTACTCTTTGTATTCTATATTATCTGTTTATGTTACAATTTTAATGTTTATAAAATAAAAGAATAAGAACTAACTATGTTCTGCACTGTTGACATCTTATAAAGTATAAGTTGGTAGTTGTAGATTTTTGTTTATGCTTAGCTAGATAGAACAGAATGAATGAATAACTTACATTATTACCCATAAGTAAATTATCATACCAACTAGATAATCTGTAGAAGTAAATCAAGATTCTAGCTATTCTTTCTTTCAATTTTGATTATTATACATGCAGTAATTAATAAGCCTAAACTGGAAAGAAGTAAACTGTAAAGTTGTAAAGCATTTTTATTTAGCTTAACCCTACACTAGTTTAACTATTATACTCTTTTCTTGAAATCAAATAAGAAATAAGATTACTGAAGGTAAATACTGTATCAAGAACTGTTTTATCTACCTACACATACTACTATCAGTAAATAATATAGCTTCCTTCTCTATTTATTATAAAATGAAAGCCTCGGTCCAGATTTAACACTACTCCTGGCACAAAAGATATTTCTTCTGATAACAAAATAAAAGGAAATATTCTATAATTCAACTAACATCTTATTCTACATTTTCATCATACTATATTTATTTATATAATTTCACCACCTGTTCTAGAGTACGATCTGGATCACTCCAGATGAGGAAAAACACAGGTAGGGTTTTATTTTTCATCAAAATGATTCTATTACTAAACAAAGTAGGAATAACTTCATTACTAAACCATATAAATCTTTACATGATAAGCTACAATGCATCATTCAATCACACACAAATAATACACAAAAATTAATAAATAACAAAACCTGTTCTTTGAGCTTGGACGACAACAGCAATGGGAGGCCATTCCTCCTTACCAACTCCTGGAGAGGACTCAAACAACGACTCGTCAGGACCCCCGAGCTTTCTCTGGTCTCTCTGGCTGGAACTAGGTGCAGCAATAATCAAGTACCAGTCTTAAAACTCAATACCAATCTTGAACTTATCAGTAAATCCTCTCAGCTAGCAAGCTGTATCAGACCAAGTTACTGCAGATTA
Source organism: Pseudotsuga menziesii (assembly GCA_001517045.1). Taxonomy (NCBI): domain Eukaryota; kingdom Viridiplantae; phylum Streptophyta; class Pinopsida; order Pinales; family Pinaceae; genus Pseudotsuga; species Pseudotsuga menziesii. Next base: position 83,751 of record LPNX011058979.1, on the reverse strand, counting down.
TCTCTCAAAACACCTTCCTTACAATTTTCCCTTTTCCCAATGAATTCCTTGAAGTGCATTCCTCCTGAATGATTCTTCTCCTGGAAAATATCTGAGCAGCCTCAGCTCTCTTCATTGGGTACTTTTAAAAGATTGCCCAGGTCTTTTTGGGTTAGTTGTCATTTATTGAGCCACCTACTCTGATCCCACTTTCTTGGGGGATCATGATCCCAAATATAGGGAAGTTTCCATCTGTAACATAGGAAGTGTTTGAGGATGCTGCCACTTGTATTTTGCTCTCCACCTAGTTCCTTCCACTAGTTTGACCAGTAACACTCTTATTAACAGCTCTCCCAAGCTGTTGTCTCCACTTTTTATTTGTTAAAAATAAAATATTCAGAAATACATTCCACTTCTTTTGACTCTGCTGAGTCATCAGTTCCTACTTAGCATTAAATTTAACATAATGTCTTAGGAAATCAAATTAAAAACTATTAACATTATTTTACAAAATTGGGGTATGTGGCATACACACCCCCTTAAAATGTAACATCATCCTCGATGTTACTTATTCTTCATCCTCTGCAGTCCCCTGGAACAGATTTGGGTATGCCTCTCGTATCTTACTTTCTAGTTCCCAGGTGGCCTCTTCATGACTAAGGTGCTTCCATTGCACCTTCACTCTTCCAATGGTGTGGTTCCGTAGAGTAATTTCCCTCCTCCTGAGGATACAGTATGGTTCCACTAGAATTTCTCCTTTTGGTTCCACCTGTACAACATTCCAATTAACCACATGGGTAGCATCATGAACATACTTCTTCAAAACAGAGATATGAAAAACATTATGTACTTTCAAGTTAGGTGGTAATGCTAGCTGATATGCAACTTGACCAATTCTAGATAAAATTTCAAATGGACCACAGTAACGTGGAGCTAACTTTGCACAACTCCCCAGTCTTAGAGAGCTTTTCTTTGGCCTTACCTTGATGAACACATGTTCACCTGCCTGGAACTCCTTTGGAGTTATTTTCAAGTCTGCTTAACTCTTTTGCCGATCCTGTGCCACCTTTAAATTTTCCTGCACTTGTTTCACAATGTCCTCCATTTCCTTCAACAAATCTGGTCCTAACACCAATCTATCTACTGGATTATTCCAGGAGATAGGAGTGTTGCATTTACGTCCATATAAAATTTCAAATGGACTAAATTTAGCTGATGACTGATAGTTATTATTGTATGCAAACTCTGCTAGATGTAAGTAGTCTTCCCACTTACCTGGCTGATCTTTCATGTACATCCTTAATAAATCCTCCAGCACCTGATTCACTCTTTCAGTCTGTCCATCTGTTTGAGGATGGAAGGACGTACTGAAGTTCAGTGTTGTATTTAATCCCTTAAACAAGGACTTCCAAAAATTTCCTGTGAATTTAGGATCCATGTCTGAAATTATAACTTTCGGTACTCCATGTAACCGAAAAATATGCTTTAAGAAGATATCAGCTATATTGGCAGCCTTGTAAGTAGTTTTAACAGGAATAAAATGTGTTTCCTTGCTTAACTTGTCAACCACCACCATAATAGAGTCATTTTGATTCTGATTTCTGCACAGTCCAGTAATAAAATCTAAGTTAATCACTTCCCATTTCCAGCTAGGAATAGGTAAAGGTTGTAGCAAACCAGTTGGGTGTTGGTGTTCGGTTTTTACCTGTTGACAGTCTAAACACCTAGCAATGTATTCCGCTACCCCAGCTTTCATGTTAGGCCAAAAATATTCTTTTCTTAGCATGGTTACAGTTTTTTGATAACCTGGGTGTCCTGAATATGGTGTTTTATGGACTTCGTACAGAATTAACAACTTAACCTTAGGCACATTAGGTACATACACTTTATCTTTAAATAATAAAAATTCATCTTCATTTAAACTAGAACATTTTATTAAGCTTTCTGTAGGTTCTTCTTTAGCTGTAATTTGCAATTTTTGATAATTTTCATCTTGTTTTACCCCTTCTTTAACCTGTTCATTTAAATTAAAAGCATAAGTGCTGATTGCTGCTGTAAAGTTCAGCTTTGCGTTTCTGCTTAATGCATCAGCCACCTTATTTTCCTTACCCTTTATGTGTTGGATTTCGAAATCATATTCACTCAAGAAGGCTAACCACCTTCCCTGTCTTGCATTTAAATTAGGCTGATCTAGAAGATATTTCAATCCTTTATTATCAGTCATTAAAATAAATTTCCTGAGTATTAAATGATGTCGCCACATTTTTTAAGGCATGTATAATAGCCGCGAGTTCTAGATCATAAATTGCGTAATTCTTTTCATGAATTTTTAACTTCCTAGACTCATAGGCAATGACATGCCCGTCTTGAGTTAGAACACTACCTAAGCCATCATTACAGGCATTAGTGCATACTACGAAGTCCTTATTAGGATCTTCTATTCTTAGAATAGGTGCACTTGTCAATAAGGTTTTTAATTTCTTAAAACTTTCTTCACACTTTGAGTTCCAATCAAATTTCTTGCCTTTCTTTTGCAAGGAAGTGATCGGATTTGCTATTTTTGAAAAGCCTTCAATGAATCTCCAGTAATAACTGGTAATTCCCATGAATGACCTAACAACTGTTACATCTTTAGGAACCAGCCAATCTTCGATTTCTTGAATCTTTTCTGGATCGACTGAAATTCCTTCCTTAGACACTACGTGACCTAAGTACTGAATTTCATCCTTGAAGAAGTCACACTTACTAAATTTCGTGAAGATTTGTTGTTGTCACAACTCTTGTAAAACTATGTTTAGGTGTTCTTTATGTTCTTCTTCCGTTTTAGAGTAAATTAAGATGTCGTCGATAAACACGACAACAAATTTATCTAAGTACTTATGCATTATATTATTCATTAAGCACATAAATATAGCTGGGGCGTTGGTAAGCTCGAATGGCATTACGACAAACTCATAGTGTCCATAACTTGTTCTAAAGGTTGTCTTGAAGATATCTTCATCCTTAATTCTTACTTGATGATATCCTGACCTTAAGTCTATCTTTGAGAACACCGTGGCTCCACGTAGTTGATCAAACAGATCATCTATGCGGGGAAATGGATATCTGTTTTTAATAGTCATCTTGTTTAGCTGACGGTAGTCTATGCATAGTCGCATAGTTATGCCTTTCTTTTTGACAAATATGACCGGTGCTCCCCAAGGAGACACACTAGGTTGAATGTACTTCTTATCTATTAACTCTTTTAGTTGTTATTTTAGCTCATTAAGTTCTAAAATATTCATTCGATACGGAGCTTTTGAGCTAGGTACCGCACCCAGTACCGGCTCAATCGTGAAATCCAATTCCCTCCTTGGAGGTAATCCTAGAATTTCTTCTGGGAATACGTCAGTGTATAGCCCTCACTAGTTCTCCAATGGTCATATCCTCCTGCACAATATGAATATTGCTGACTGACTTTTTTGGTTTGGGAAGACCGAGGCATAGTTGCGGGCCATTACATTCCCAGCACTTAACAGGCTCCTTACGTTCAAAACCCTTGGTAAAATTCCCATGGTTATTTGCAGCTTCCTTGCCCTTAAAATTATTCAAATTATTGGAAGTACCATTCCTATTTCCCTGGAAATTCTTATTGTTAGAATAATTTTTGGTCTTATTATTCTTGAAATTCCTCTCGGGTACAAATTCCTTCTTTTCAAACTCAGGCTGATTGTTATTTTTCTTAGCCTTCCAGTTGGCTAAGCCTTCTTTCTTTCGGTTCTACTCAAAACACAAATTAGCCTTCCTCATGGCTTCCTCCAGAGTCTTCGGGTTGTCATACTCAATTCTGTCCTTGATATGATACGGTAGATAGCTGAGAAATCGTTGCACTTTAGGTTTCTCGTCTACTAGGTAAGGTACATACCTAAGCAAGCTTAAGAATTTACTGTTCAAATCCTTCATAGTCATTGAACCTAACTTTAATTCATAAAACTCTTTAGCTCGTTCTTCGTAATATTTCTCAGACAAAAATTTCTTCTTGAAGTACCTTTTAAAGGTACTCCAGTTAACTTCCTTCTCTCTTATACCCTTGACTCTCTTCAGGTCTTGCCACCATATATCAGCTTTTCCAGAGAGATTATATATTGTCATCTTTACCTTTAGCTGATTAGAATAATTGTATATATGAAAATACTTCTTCATCCTAGATAACCAGGACTTTGCTTCCTCCCCTTTTTTGGTCTCTCCATTAAAAGTTGGGGGCTTTATCTTTTTAAAATCCCCTGAAATTTCCTCGTATGGTTTGTACTTCTTCTTTCTGTCATACAAATCATCTTCACTCCTATCACTAGTAGTGTGATAACTTTGTCGTTCACCGAACCTTTCAGATGATGAACTACTTTCAGTCTTTGCCAGCTTCATCTTTTTAGATTTTCTTTGATGACTAACATCCTTAGATTATGATCTTCTACTCCTTCCTTCAGTTTGGAACTTTTCTATTAAAATTTGGTTCAATTATTCCTGAGCCTTCAAAATCCTCTCATTCTCCCTCTTGACTGATTCCTTTTCAGTCTTCAAATCTCTTACAGTCTGCAACGGCTCTGAAGAGTTGGAAGTCACCTCTTCTAACATAGGTTCTCTGGGAAATTGTCTTGTTTCTGTGTCTAGAGACTCCTCCTGAGCATACTCTCCCAACTTTTCCATACCTGCTTGTTAAACTTCAGGAAAATAAATTTTTTGTTCTTTACATAAAACAAAATATATGTTAGTATATTATTTTACTTTACTGTTCATGGAAGCTAGTTGGGCTACATCAAGGCCTAGTGTTTGAACCTTTTTCTCTGATACCACATGTCAAAACCACAAAATTTCCGAAAAATTTAAAATTTTCAAAATACACATAAATTTCATAAATGCAGTCAACTAATTATTTAATTAGTTAAATGTTAGTGAATTAATTATGTGAATTATTTATTTGATTTTGCTTATCTTATACAACAATTTATTTTTCATTTTACTAACTAGTCTTTCTTTGTGACCACAAGGTGGAACTGTCATGAAAATATGGGCTTACTTAGATTTCAAGCTGACGCACAAAAGTTTTTCTGCTCTTACATACTTACAGGTAATAAGCTCGGGTGCTGCTTGTCAAAATTCTAAAGCATTCAATTATAAGTTCGTCGCACAATAGTAGCTCAGTAAAAGAATATAAATGCCAAACAATTTCCAAAGCTTATCAAGGTAAAACCATTAAACTATCCTTCTTTTTAGACTCTAAGGAATGCAATTCAGTTCTATCAGTAATGGCTATAACTGCCTTCTTTCTAGTAGATGTAAAATTTATAGTTCTTAGTGCTTACTGAACTATTCGATGTCTATCATAGTCGTCAAGTGTAAAAATGCCTTAAATATTTCTTTACAAGTAGGTTTAAGAATGGCAGAGTTATTAAGTCATTAAAAAGTTACTTATTGCCAAATTTGATAGTTATTAAAATGCCTAACACTTTTGTCTATCAACTTAAGGGTTTACACGACAAATACCCCATAACATAACTAGAGCTATTCTCATAAGATGGATATCTTATTGTGAAGAGGTATTATATAATTCCTTTCATAGATATAAAAAGGGCATGTCCTTAATGGACTATAATCATTGAAAGAATGCATAACATAATAGTTTTATGGCCTAACTATTTTATGTTGGTGAATCTTTTGTTAAAGAGATTTGTGGATTAACCCTTGTCATGTTACAATTTAATGGTTAAAGAACATTTATTTTAAGCAATACATTCACCAAATAGACGTTATTACTTTCTTTTGTATCTTTTTACCAAACTTTACTATTTTAATAAATACAAACAAGGTCATTGAGGTTAATATTAACAATAGGATAATTGCCATAGTTTTACTCCATAAACCTCCTTTATAATAACCAATAGTATACTTTTACGTTAAGTTATAGATTTTGGTTGAACTATTACTTTACATTGCATAAAGAAGGTGCAAGGTGTGAAAACAAGAGGGCCAAGAATAAATCATGTTCACGATCAGTTTATAGTTTTAACTTTGTTTTAAAGTTATATAAGCTTTATAAAATGCCTCCTTTACTTGCATTTATGAACTAGTGTAAGTATTTTTTACATAGCATAGAGAGAAAGGTCATAAAAAGGACCACGCCACGATGAACATAGGGTTAAACTTGGTTTAAGTTATATGAACACCATAATTTATAAAGCAAGGGTCGTAATACTTCCCCACGATTTTGATGATTGTTAAGGCAAGTTTTTAAAGTAATAATTTGTTAAGTACTATGTATCTTGCATGCTAGGTTGACAAAGTGGATGATCATTATGTTGGAACCTTCGATTTGCCAATAATCGGAAATGATACTCTTGGTTTGTCAAAGCTCTTCGAGACTATGTAACTGTACCCACTGCATGCAAAAATTTGGATGATGTACGTGGCATCACCGTGGCCAAGCGTCGTATGGTTATAAGGAAACCTCAAACCCTAGCTGGGAATTCTCTCCATTGCCTTCGGGCCCTCTGGCTGCTCTGCTACCATTCTCTTGTCTACACTGTCTCTTGCTTTTGACGTCAGCAGTCTCCCTGCTTGATGTTTCTCCTCAAAGCTCATCCTGAATGCTTGATAGAGGAGTGCTGTCACATAACTGTTTGTTACTTGGGTTTAGGTTTGTGATACTTCCCTTAGGGTTTCTCCGTTGCAGCTCGCTTAGTTTGGAGTCCATTACTGTACTGTCCTTCCTTTCTTTAGCTTGGTGATGACAGTCAATGTCTTGCTTAACCATAGTATCCGGTGTTTAGGTTTTGCAGCATTTATAGTTTTGTGTTAAGAGTGGTTGAGACCCAAGCATATTACCAGCTGAACTTGTTGTTCCTATCCTTCGTTGCTGTAGGTATTTGCTGAGTTATAAATCCCTCCTATCTCGCAATAGATGAAGGGTTTCATCCTCCTTGCGTTGGTGGTCACTTTACTGCTTGTGGGTGTCGCACTTCGGTAAAAATCTAGGTAAGAAATATTTATTTAAAAAAAATCATTATCATTGCAGTTTTGTTTTCAATACCCAGTTATTTATTTTGTAAACGAGTTTTAAGACTATCACTTCTTTGTTGACTACAGGTGTCGGCTTCCCCCACTGCATGGGTGGTACGAGGCTGTGGTAGCAGTTGCTGGTTCATGGGTAAGCTTGGTTTAACCATGGAATTTCATCCTTGTTTGATCCCTTTGGGACACTTGTGGGTTGGTGCGTCGTGGCCTGTAACCCTTGCGGTTTCGGTTTACCCTATTACTTTGTTTGTTGCTTTTAGTGGATGAGGAGACCCTTGCATTATGCGGGGTTCTCCGGCTCTAGCCATGACTGTAAATGTTGGTTTTTATTAAGGTTACTATGTATGTGTACATGTAAATGATAAAAAAGGCTGTAAAAGCCTCACTCTGTAAATGTTGTTTGAAGCCGTGAGATCATACACTATATTAGACTCTTTCAGTTTTGTTAACTCTGTTGTATATTTTAATGTTAGCAGGGTTCGACCCTAACTCGAAAGTATATAAAAGTATTTATAGTTTTCTCTCTAAATAAAAATATTTTATTTATATTGCACTTCACTGATTTGTCGTATTATTGGTATGTTGAATACTGATGGTTAGGCTCTGTAAATCGAGCATATAATTGCTCTGTTGGTTAATTCCTGCGTGTTATTGCAATGGATTTTTACTTTGTAATACTATTTAAATTATTAACTGCTGGGGGTTTCTATACATTGTCTTTATATTAATTTACTTTATTATAAAAGAATTGTAAATGTTGTTATATAATTTTTATCCTTCGGAAATATAAGAACTCCATTTTTTATTGAAGTACTTATGTATCTATCAAATACATCTTTTAAGTATAGAAATTATATTTTGTTTACTGTTTACTATAATGGGATAAAAACATTACTTTAATCTACATATTGATACCGTTCTTATAATTATATATTTATTAGCTTTGTTCTTTGTTTATTTATGATCTTAGAATAAGATAGTATTTTATTATTGTGTTCTTATACTTACTGTACTAAATAATTTAAACAAGTACTCTCTGTATTCTATATTATCTGTTTATGTTACAATGTTAATATTTATAAAATAAAACAATAAGAACTAACTATGTTCTGCACCGTTGACATCTTATAAAGTATAAGTTGGTAGTTGTAGATTTTTGTTTATGCTTAGCTAGATATAACATAATGAATGAATGACTTACATTATTACCCATAAGTAAATTATGATACCAACTAGATCATTTATAGAAGTAAATAAAGATTCTAGCTATTCCTTCTTTCAATTTTGATTATTATACATGCAGTAATTAATTAGCCTAAAGTGGAAAGAAGTAAACTGTAAAGTTGTAAAGCATTTTTATTTAGCTTAACCGTACTCTAGTTTAACTATTATACTCTTTTCTTGAAATAAAATAAGCAATAAGATTACTGAAGGTAAATACTATATCAAAAACTATTTTATCTACCTACACATACTACTATCAGTAAATAATATAGCTTCCTTCTCTATTTCTAATAAACTAACAGCCTTAGTCCAGATTTAACACTACTCCTGGTACAAAATATATTTCTTCTGATAACAAAATAAAAGGAAATATTCTATAATTCAACTAACATCTTATTCTACATTTTCATCATACTATCTTTATTTATATAATTTCACCACCTGTGCTGGAGTACGATCTGGATCACTCCAGATGAGGAAAAACACAAGTAGGGTTTTATTTCTCATCAAAATGATTCTATTACTAAACAAACTAGGAATAACTTCATTACTAAACCATATAAATCTTTACATCATAAGCTACAATGCATCATTCAATCACACACAGATAATACACAAAAATTAATAAATAACAGAACCTGTTCTTTGAGCTTGGACGACAACAGCAATGGGAGGCCGTTCCTCCCTACCAAATCCTGGAGAGCGCTCAAACGAAGACTCCTCAGGACCCCCGATCTTGCTCTGGTCTCCGTGGCTGGAACTAGGTGCAGCAATAATCAAGTACCAGTCTTAAAACTCAAGACCAATCCTGAACTTATCAGTAAATCCTCTCAGCTAGCAAGCTGTATCAGACCAAGTTGCTGCATATTATCTCTCAAAACACCTTCCTTACAATTTTCCCTTTTCCCAATGAATTCCTTGAAGTGCATTCCTCCTGAATGATTCTTCTCCTGGAAAATATCTGAGCAGACCAGCTCTCTTCATTGGGTACTTTTAAAAGATTGCCCAGGTCTTTTTGGGTTAGTTGTCATTTATTGAGCCACCTGCTCTGATGCCACTTTCTTGGGGGATCATGACCCCAAATATAGGGAAGTTGCCACCTGCAATATAGGAAGTGTTTGAGGATGTTGCCACTTGTCTTTTGCTCTCCACCTAGTTCCTTCCACTAGTTTGACCAGTAACACTCTTATTAACAGCTCTCCCAAGCTGTTGTCTCCACTTTTTATTTATTAAAAATAAAATATTCAGAATTACATTCCACTTCTTTTGAATCTGCTGAGTCATCATTTCCTACTTAGCATTAAATTTAACATAATGTCTTAGGAAATCAAATTAAAAACTAGTAACATTATTTTACAAAATTGGGGCATGTGACATCAGATGTGTGGTAATAGTGCAACAATAAACCACTCTTTGTGTTGTACATCTGTCATTTGGAAACTTACTTTGTCCATCATAGTTTTAAACCGCTGGTCAAAATCCCGTATGGATTCTGTTGATAACTGTTTTATCTTCTTGATTTCAGTGATACAATGTTACTCAAATTTAGGTTTTATAAACGCATAAATCATCGTGAGTCAGATCTCATTAAGAGTATGCTATGGGTCTATTGTTTGTACTATGAAAAACTTCATAAACCAGTCCAACGTACAACCTCATAGAGTCCTAATCATTTGCACTTTCCTTATTTCCTGATTTTGGACTTGGCGGACCATCCAAACAGTGTCACAGAGGAACCGATGTTTCTGTGGATATTCTACTCCATTTCCATTGAATGTGGGTAACCTAATATATGTCTCTGCCATTGAGTTGGAATCGGGGATTTTCAATGGACAATTTAATGAATGTGGACTTCCTTGTGCACTAGTCATAGCACTAGTACTACCAGTATTCACAGTTCTTTCAGGATATGAGGTTCTAGACCTTACCTCTGGCAATTCTCGTGGTGTAGTGTAGTTACGTTTGGATTTTAGTGTCTTTGCATATTCTTCTGATTATTCTGCTCCTTCATAAATTGGGTGATATTATTCCTCTCCATCGCAACACCCTATTTCTAGGCATGACCCAAACTCGTACCCACTTTCTCTGAACAAACTAGGATTTTGTCTTCCTCCTATTATTTTTCTCGTTTTCCCTAACCTGAATCTTCTTCCACTCCTTAAAAATTCAGCTTCTAGTTCATCTTCTGTTCTTCCTGGTAACATCTTAGCTCACTATTTCCCATTTTCTTTATAGGTTGTCTGCAACATATCCTTGCTTCGGGATATTGTGACTCAACTACTCAGTTTTAATATGCCCCTCTCATAGACGAGCATATTTATCCATATATTTATAGATAACAAGTACCTCCTTTGGGGTCCTTGGAAAAAATTTCTTTCATCCTCACTATACGAGGTTATCGTCTCAACTGCAAACTCAGTAATATATCCTTACAAAATACTATCAACTCAAAAATAAATAGCTCTAGATATGGGGTTACTTGCACTTCCTAACTCACGAATCAACTGAACACTCCACTTGACTACTTCCCTTCTCTGAAAGTTTGTCTACTAAAATTCCAATATTGAAAACCACTCATGCAACACAATAGGAAACTCTGCAAAGAATATTTCGTGAATATCTATGCATAGGTATCAGTCCAACTAGTCTTCTAGGATCAGCCACAATGTTCCTCTCTCCCTTTGCACAAACTCTAATGTCTTAGAATCTATCCAATCCTCACTTTCCTTCTTTACTGGATGCCACAACATTTCCCTTGACATAAATGATTCATTTCCCCACAATGGAACCAGTTTTTGGATACTTTTCCTCACACTAACAACCCAGGATCAAGTTTTCCTTGCATGCAAAAAACACCCAAATATATTGACCCAACAGAGCAAGCTCAGTCGGCAACACCTGCGATGTAAGCACATTCTCACCCGAGATATATGACCTCAATGGGTAATTTCCAAAACCATGTTTTCATAGTTAGGCGAGGGATTAAAGTCCCCTGGCACAAAACCAAGGTGCTTGAAAAAGTTGGATGGTTGGAGTTATTTTACTAACTTGACAGTGGCACAACGATGAGACACAACAAACTAGCAATATAGATTCTCCCTTAACAACTTAACAACAAATGAGCTTGAAATAATACAAGATTATTTCAATGATACTGGTCATTCATTCATTCAACTCATTTCACTAACAGTGTAACATTCACTTAAGCAATAAATTTAAATAATGCAAAATAACCCACAAGCATTTAGAATGCAAATTTAAGTGACACCAGATATAACGTGGAAACCCATCTGAGAAAAACCACAATGGTGATATTCATATTGCATGAGAAATATATGCACCTTTCAGTCTACGACTTGACTGCAGACTGTTTGAGATATGCCTTTTTGGTTCACAGACTCTTTCTCTCACTCATGCTCTCTGGTTTTATTATGATCTTCTTCTAACTACTCCTACTGATCTGCACACATCCTAAATCGACTCTTCTAACTACTATCTATGTGCTCAGCTATAGAATGACTCCTTCCAAAACTATTATTCGGAAACCCTTCTGCAAAATGGGTTTCACGGCTCAACAACCTTCTACGACATTACTATCTAAATTCTTCTCTAATTTATTTAACTTTTTCCAACCCTTATACAAATCAGATTCCTCTTATTTATATATTCTACAAGACCACACAGGTTCGACTACATAGAGTTCATTTATTATAGGTCATAATCGGCTGTCAAAAACAAATACAATATGTCATAGTTATGACTGACAAAAAGTGCTATCGGCCTAACTTACATACATTCCTTCATACGTGTGACATCCTCTAGCATACATCGACTCTAGCACCCACAATCTTCCTAACATGTCGCTTTCTATCCATTACCCTTCTGTGACACTTGTAGATTCGTTGTTCCTCCATCGCACTCCTCCTTGCATCACACACTTGCTTTTCCTTCCTGTGCTTGCGCTTCACTTTCTTCCTTGGGCATATTTGTTCCTAACTTCTTCTGCACTTTACATCTACTACTCTTTCCTAGCCCAATAGAAACATAAGATGTTATGTGATGTATTACCAACCATGTGAAATTTAAAAGTTTTAAAGCTCAAATATCTTCACATTTGCTTAAAATACAAACATACCCCACTTATTTGAATATTTATCAATGAGCTCACCTATCCTTACATACTTAGGCCTTCATTGACATCTTACTTATAATAGTTCCATCATCATTACAATTGTGTTGGGATTTGATGAACCATATTATAGTGATTTAGTTGGTCACATGGAAATCATTGGGGTTTATGTACATTTTCCTTATTAATTTGGCATGCCTATGCATTTATGTTCACATGAAAAATAATTTTATAATGTTTGAGTTTGTTCTCACTATCATATATGATCCAAAATTATTGTCAATTTAAGTGTATTCAAGTTAAAGGAGTCTAGGGTTTTGGGTCATTTACTCATGCATGTCTCAAAATGCTTCTCTGTCGCTCTTTATTGTTTGAAGGGTACTTGTTGGTTGGGATTTGTTCGTTGGCTAGTTCATTTCCTCAAATATTTCCAGGTTTCATATATGCTTTTGATCCGGGGAAGGGTGGAAGTGTTGAGTTCATCTCCTTGGCTCTTACTAATATTTTTACTTTGGTTAGGGAATATTTATCGTAGGATTTGTATTACGCTATGGCTTTGCTTAAATTTTGTTGAAGGAATAAGCTTTGAATAACATTGAATATGCATTATCTATATATATTATTGTGGTTCTTGTTTTTGTTTTTCTTGTAATATTAAATTTATAGACTTCACTATTCAAACCTTGTGTTGTTGGATCCCAAGTCTTCCTTATCTCTCCCTTTACAAATTTTTCATCTTACTTGTCTATCTCCATTGTTTGAGTGTTTTCTGTAGTCGATATTTTTATCTTAACCTTATCAATATAAAGTTGATACTACATGCATGAACTAATTTAAAAGTGATTCATGCATTATCATATATTTTGTCTTCCCAATTTGAAATGCTTCTCGAAGGGTGTTTCAAACTATGTGTCATATGTTTGATGTATTTTTTTCCACCCTTTATGATGTCAAGATATTAGTTCATTTCATCGAATTTTTTGATACATGCAAATAAACTTGAACTTTAAAAAACCTCATTATGAACTTAGCTATACATGTGTCTCTAAAATAACCATCAAAGTTGGTTTTTTGATAGCCCTAGACATGAGTTTTGGATATATATTTTCAATTTTGTGAATATATTAATGTTATTTCCATGTTTCCTATATTATTTTTTTAAATCTGGTTTGTTTCCCTGCAACTTTGACAGAACATGCTACATGCATGGGAATAATTCCAAGGGGCCTCACCATGTCAGCACCGGTTTTCAGATCCTGACCCTAGAAGGACCAAATAATTTAACCCTCGGCCTCGAACTAGTGACGAATTGATCACAAAACCTCTAACCAACTAAGCTACCCAAATAGGATAACTATTATTTTCCTTGAGGGCTACCAATTTCTTTCAATAATGAGGTTGGATCCTTAGAAACATTCCAAGGATTGTATCAATTGAAGGTATGTGGAATCAAGTGCATCATATTTATTGTGGATTAGTTTATCCTCACATAACTTCTTCTCAATTTATTTGTCCCCATTGAATTGGACTAAAAGGAATACTATAGAGAGTTCATGACCTAGTGTTGATAAGTTGGATTGACCATTTTAACAATGAGGTAAAACACTTGCTTGTAGGTCCTAAGTTAGACCTAGTTGTGATTGGTATAGTGCCTCTGATTGGTTAAGGGCCTAGTTTCCATTGTAATTTATAAAAAAAAAAATTGAAGTTTATATGTTTTCTACTTTTTAATGATATTTTAATCTAAAACAAAGAAATAACAGGTTATTGACTAAAATTATTCCTTGTGGGAGTGAACTTATAAATTTAAGGAATACATAGAAATAAAAATTCCATTGTTTGCAATCAGAAACAATTCCTTCATATAAACATTGAGTTAAAACATCAACATGTGATCAACATCAGTACATATACGAAATTAAGAGAATTACTTTCGATATAATTTACCAATTTTATCTATTCATTCATATTAGTATTGAAAGGTGACAAGTTACAAAATTTCATAAATAACATATAGAGTAAAATAAACAATTCATACTCTCAGCTAGTGAATATCAAAATACATTTGAAATTCACCAATTAATTGTTACTCAACATATATGTTCCTACAACTTTAAAATCAAAAAAATTGAAAAGCTAAATGATGCAACTATAATAAATAATTCATAATAATTTGATCATAGTGAAAATATTCACAAAATCATCGAGAAATGTTTGAAGAATAATCTACACCTTTCCATTATAAAAAAAAATTCCAGAATATTTGATTCGACCCTTACTCAAACCATGCATACAATAATATACAAAATTCAAGAAGTAAGGGTTTCTCACAACCCCTACCCCGTCCCCCCACCCAACTTAAAAAAAATGTCTCATTTATATCCCGAAGAAGGGGGAGAACAAAATAATTATCCAAAATTGCTAATTGTCGTCCTCTTATTAATTTACAAAAAAAAAAAAACTAACATACACACAAAGATGAAATAAACTAAAAGAAAACTGAAGTTTTCTTTTTTGTTGGAAAATTTCTCATTGAACATGCCAATGTTTTATGTTCTCTATGTGCTTGTACTGCACGCTCTCAAATTGGACTTTAACATCGATCACCTTTGGTTTGATTTCTTCATCAATACCATTCTAGATCATTTTTGTGAGATATTTAATAATGGAAACTAATTCTATTAGTTGCTAAATGTAGTGATTAAACAACTCCTAGTCAGCTAGTGTCAACTTGGCTATCCCATATTTGATTTTGGTTCTTTCCTACTCCATGTCAATATATTTGGTCTTGATTGGTTCAAAAGATCCTAATTCATCAAGGCGCGACTTGTTGAGTCTATTCATTACATCCTCTCTATATTTCCATATTGTAGAGAAAACCATTTTGATGTCACCCATGATCTTGAGTTCTTTGTCTTGTGTCGTGGCCCGAACCTTCTCCCAAGCTTTTAATTTCGCTTCTTCTCTTTTTTCTATTTTCAATATATTCTTAGGATCTTCTTTATGTATTTGTTTCCAATTGATGATTTCATGAACAAGAATATGGTTTATTTTTTATTCATAACCAAATATATCATCTTCATTTGTTAGCCGTACAACATTCTCGTAATACTATTGCAGCTCCCCAATATTAGTGAACATATTTTCATGTGCTTCCTTCAATTATTGGTTGGCTTTGGTGGTCTATTTTCTCGTCAGGATCATGGGTAGGTCGTTTTCATTATGATATAATTGGATTTCAAACTACACATACTCCTCATCCATTCTCATTTCATTCAAAATTTGTTCATGTTTCTCCCTTAAGAGAGAAATTTTAGTATTGTGTTCTTCCTTCAATTGCTCTTGTTCCATAAAATACTAGTGCTCTAAATCGACAAGTTGTTTCTTAAGTTACTATATCTCCTCTTTCTCTTTGTACTGTTTCAGTTTATTTACCACATATTTCCTAGAAGACACATTAGCATTTTCTTAAACTCTGATTAAAAAGGTAGCTTTAGAGGCAATCTCATTTGGGCCTTTTCCCTCAACATTAAAAACCGTAACATCATTGAATTTACCTTGGGTATTATCTCTTTTAGATGGCCATTTAGTGATTATCTTACTTTATGTGTTGAGAAAATAGTCTCCCAAGTAAACTGTTGTAGTATCAACGTCCATTGAATGCATGGAATCGCCACATCTCATTGAAATTAGGCTCCCAAGATTCGTACAAAATTCCAATTATTGATATTTTTTAGCCTCTTATAAATTTCTGAATTCTTCTTCAATTCCCTAGAAGTGAAGGCTTCATGTACTTTTTCTTTTTTTTCTATGGAGGAGTTGGGAATTTAATTCTATAGCATTAGACTCTTGCTTCATTCATTTCTCCTCTTCAACAAATTTTTGGGTTTCCTCCTATTTTCTTTTTTATTCCTCCTCAACTTCCTAAGCTTCCTTTTCTTATCATAGTTTCTCATGGAGTAGTTGTTGTTGAACAACTTCTTCCTATGATTCATCTTTTTTCCTTTTTCCTTCTTTATACATGGTGATTCTATGGGATTATGACATTTATGCCTCGCTTTTGCATTGGCCTCTTTATTCATTGCTTCTTCTTTGTCCAAATCCTTTTCAGAGGATTTTCTTTCTACCTTTTTTTTGTGTGCCCCCTTCAGACAATTTTTATGGTTCTAGGTGATGTATTCTTTCTTCTTCCTTGAATTGTTTCCTTACTACTTCCTCTCTTCTTCTTTTGTTTCAAAATCCACCTTTCTTTCAATCCTAACTAAGCTTTGGAGAGAAACCTACTTGTTATGAAGATCTATTCTAATAGCCATGTCAATAATTATACTAAATACCTCACCAAAGTCGCTTGCTTCCTGAAAAAGAGTTCTTGAGAATCATATTTTTGCTTGTAAGTTAATGAGAGAGACATGAAATGCCATCAATAACTATTTTAGGACCATGCTTCATTTGAGTCATGTATCCAAGGTTTAGGTCATTTATTGTATTGGTTTCTTTGTGAGATTATGTGTTTACAGAAGGTATTCACTTTGTGAAACTATGTTATAGCTCCTTCATTCCTGGGATATTAAATAATACCCCTAATTTCACTAGATATTGATAATTACTTACAAAAATCCTTTTGTTGATCCCCGCTCCCAATAAATATTTCCAATTCTAAAGCTCCTATTTTTACAATATATTCCTTGTTTTTACTAGAAACCACTTTTTATACCCCCCAATACCTATAAACCCCAAATATTTTATTCCCCAACCCCCAATACCTATAAACCCCTAATATTCTATTCCCCAACCCCCAATACCTACAATATATTGACCTTATTTTTCACAATTAAAAACCCCCCTTTATGAATGAACATGATAAGATATTTCTCAACAAGGTGAATCCATAGTGGTTGTTTGCTAGTGTGAATGTGCCATCACTAGTTGGGAATGCTGGATAATATTTCTTACTCATATGGTTTAACGGGGATCTTATTCCATTTGTGTAGGTATGGAAACCAACCTCTCCAAAAAAATCCTATCAAGAACATAAGATGGTAACAACTATGGTGAATCCATGACTTCAAACACTCATATAGGAGAAAAAATCTAAGGAAGAACATACCTATAATGGAAACATGGTATCCTTGGCTTGGTCTACCAATCTAAGATATTATAAATGAGCAAATAAAAATTTATGTATTTCATAGGAATGGATATTGTAGTTGGACAACCATAGATACCTACAATAAACCTATGTAAGAAAGAAAACATGTGCATAGATTTAACAACACCTAGGAGATAAACAATCATGGAGAATTTAGGTTTAGGTTCCTATTTGATTGACTACATTCATCCTATGATATACTCTCGACTGCAAATCCGCCTTCTCTTTTATATATGCTAAACCATAGGTATCCATTCCAAATGAAAGTGTGAAATGTTTTTATCCCCATAAAAGAGACATACCATAGCTATCATCAACCTATATGGTTGTCTATAATACTGAACATGGTATATTTTTTTTTATTTCTCTGTAAAGCATATGCCTTCCACATTCCAATCCATTATAATCTGAACAAGATTAGGATGCTCATAATAAAAGTTTCCCATAAAAGGGCCATTCAAATATACTTCTCACTCTTTTAATTTGAACATTTTCTAGAAAGGTTGAGGCTTGAGGGAGGCAATGAAATTCCCTTTTTCATCAAATATTTCCCCAATCTGAGAGTTAGGTGCAAAAAAATCCATCTATCACACTATTATATGGCATTATGGATAGTCATGCTACAATGGAGAATATGTTTCATTTCGATTATTGTAGATTATTATGATTCATCATCTGGGGGATAATAACCCATAGAGTATATTTTATATATATCCTGTCATTCATGATCTCATTCAAATCCAATTGTATATATGGTATCAACAGGTTCAATCCTTCAGCTGGAGCTCATAGAGGAATTTCCTCGGCCCCCTTTAGACTAGGATTTTTCATGCTAAAATCCTTGACATCTCATATTCACAAACAATTAACATATGATACTAAAGAACTACCATACATATGGACATAAATAATATTAAACCAATTTGATTCAACTCTTGGTATATATATCCTTATGAAATAAATGGGGAGTTAAGATTATATCATTACTTCCCATATATGATTGCGTTCAAATTTCATGTGATGGACTCATCGTGATTATCCGCACAAGCCATGGATATATTTGTTAATATGTGTCATGAACTTATATATATTTATTATGTACAACTATATACATTAATAAAACAATCATGAAGGGCTTTCAGATTATCCACACTTTAAATGTCATAAAGGAAAATTATTCAGTTGATGGTGTTATCTCGAGAAAATTTTCGATGCAGTCATGGTGATCAAGATTCAATGAATGTAATAAAAGCATGAAATAAATCTAATTTCTAATTTTAGATATAAATTACCATAGGACATGGCATAGTGATCAAGAATTAAGTGATAAATCTCAGCAGGTAAGTACTCAGTTTCACTTTGGCACACCATGTGACCAGGGTTTGTGTTGTTCCATTGGTGATGGAATGTCAGTTTCATTGAGAAGATAACCTAAGGAACTCTATGTGCAAAATGTCCACAACATGTGTCATGATTTACCCATGATTATTGGAATGAAATATGTATTATGTAACTCCATGCTTACAATTATGTGTCATGACACAGAGCATACATGCATCTTATAAATAGACCATTTTTGGGATAAAACCACAACCAAAAGTCTATGACATGTTATGGTGTTCACCTAAATTTATTTCAATGAGTTTATTCTTAATAAAACCTACCCTTAGAGGTATGTAGATACACTATGAGGTTTTCCTACAATGGTTGATATGGATTGTTTGCATCAAAAAATCACGTTCAATTCTCCATGGTGCATTGTTAATGCTACACTTCTGATTTTCGGGGGAATTTCGGGACATTAGGGATGCACTTTGATTTAGAAATAAATAAATTCTGGGAGACTGTATGCATTTTCTTGATAGGATAAACCATGCATGGAGACCTATTAAGGCACAACAAATTGTGACATACTAGGAAAACTGGTATCTTTGATTTAGCTTTGGAGGTAGAAGCAAGCATCAAAGGGGACACCAATGGCATTGGGAGAAACAATTTTTCATTCTACATTGTGTGCTTCACACTTACTAGGCTTCTTTCCTTACCAAAAATTAATATTTGTAGTTTTTCTAAGAGGTAAGATTCCAACCTTTCTTTGTTATAATCCAAAGTATGGACTTTATTTTCCTTAGCTTTCTCTCACATGTTTTTTCTTACGACAACATTTTTAGTGGAAATTTGCACTAATATAATGCTTTTGTATCTTTCTCACATTTCACGATGGTCATTTCTCTATTGTTGGAAACCGTCCATATATTTGGTAGAGTCACTCTCATTCAGCCCATTTTAACTAACTTATTTTGTACTGTATGGTATTCCATAGACATGGGCATAGATCTGCTACCAGTAGGCATCTATAACCTAGATAGAGTAACCTTTTAATCCCATTTTACCTTAGTTTTATTGTCCCATACCATTTTGATATTGCTATGGATCGGGGAGCTTCTTTTAATATCCTTAGATGGCAAGGGATTCCAATGAAAGTATTTTTTTGTTATTGCATCAGAAAAAATAAGAATGTATTCATTTCTTTTAATAATTTCCATTGACAGGAGTAGATTCATAATAATGTTAAAGGCATGGGATGGATTTTTTGTTGATGTTATATTTTCAAGCATAATCATAGATGATTGTCCCTTAGTGTGTATTTTGAAAGAAACAAAATGAAATAGGCCTTTTAAATAGTGTGAGGTAGGTGGAGCTAGCAGAGAGTGGATGGAATGCAACTATATTTTGACATGTCTATGGCCCACTCTATGCATACAGAAATTATTATGATGTTACTCCACTGATCAGGATTACTTTTTACTCTCCCAAGAATGGTCAATGTTACCCTCAAACATCCTACTACACCCCTTTTAGGTCTTTTAGAGACCTTTATCTATTTTAGTTAAGACAACAATTATCCCAGACTATAAGACTTGCAAGCTAAATAATTATAATTTTTGTTTATGTACACTTGGTAAAGGATGATATTTGGTTAATAGAAGTATTCCCGTATAATATTTCCATTGATGAGACAATATTCAATGTTCCCTTGAACATTTAAAAAAAAAGGTATTATGTCCAAATTTTCCCCAATCTAAAAATCCCTAACCAAAGTGGCTAGAAATTGGCATGTTTTCTTTTATCCTCATGTGATTTATCCAAATTTAGGATTAATTCTCTTTCTTGAAAAACCCTATCACCAACAAAATGTTTTTCAAACCATCTCTTTACTATATATTGGTGTTGTTTAAACCTGTATCTTTTTTAGTTTCTTCCTCCAATTTAATTAAGTCATTAATTGTTTAATGCATAATAGGACACTTTATTTCTTGAATGGATTGGGTAGAGGAAAAGAAAATTTTAGATGGAAAAATGGCTTCTTTCCTATAGACCAAAAGGCATGGTCTATTCCTAGAAAATCCCTAGGTGTCATCCATTCTTCCCATAAAATATTTGAGAGGGATTTATGCAAATTCTTTTGATGATCCTTAAAAAACATTTTAGGATACAAAGAAAATTTTTATTGGTAGATTCAACTACCCCATTCCCTTGAGGAGAATAATTTTCAACATATCTAATATTTATTTCTTTGTCTAATGTAAACTCAGTTAATTTCATATATGAAAAATCTGATGCATTATAAGAAACCAGTAAACATGGAACACTGAAATCTAGTCATAATATTAATTTGTAGAAATCAAATTACCTAGTTTTCTTTGATAGTCTTTATATGTATAGATTTCATCTTGTGCATGAATTATTCCATGGTAGTTAGGATGTACTTTTATTTTTTAGAGGAATGTAGGTTGATTCCACCAACAATATCTAGTCCCCATTGTTGAAATGGATGGTTTACTATTACTGGATGCAAAGGGAAAGTTACTTATTTTTCTTTACCTGCCACTTTTTGGAAAACCTTACATTTGTCCACATAGGCATGATCATACTTAAAAACCATGATCCAATAATACCCTTCTCTATGTGTCTTGTGGCTATGGTATCTCCTCTGAAATGGCCTCCAGTTGTCCCATTGTGTAGTGCTATAAGTACTTTATATTCTTCTTGTCTCTTCATACAACTCAATAACACATCCTTGTAATTCTATCTAAAATTTTTGTCATTGATAAATTGGTAATGTGCATGTTTTAACCTAATATATCTTTTCTTATGCAGTGTCAGGTCCTCAAGAGTATTCCCATGAGTGAGAAAATACTTCATCTCATATTATCAAGAGTTAGTGGGAACAGGGACATATAATACTTTTTTCTTGAGCATGGTTTCTTCTTCATCCCAATAACCTTCATGATATGCATCTTGTGTTTTAGTGGCTAGTTTTCTTAGCCCCTACCTTTTAGCTACCTCTATCGATTTTATTTCTAAATCATAGTCTTAGAGAGTGTCCATCCAATGAGCTATTTTTTCACCAAGAAATTTTTGAACCAACAAGTTCCTCACAATAGTATATGGGACTATCACCTTAGTTCAGGATTTAAATAAGGTAAATAATTGTCACCTTTTTGAAAACAATGGATGCCTACTTATCCACTTTCGGGTATTTCAATTCATCTCTTTGCAAGATTGAACTCATGAAAGAAATAGGTCATTCATTATGTTATTGATCCTTATGAGTAAGTATGACCATGTAAGGATTCTCGGATGAAAGTGCATAGAATATGAAATCCTTCACAAAGTATGGACTTGCCAATGTAGGTCCCTCATAAATCACTATATTTATATGCACAAATGACTCTTTATTGTTAGTACCCCATTTTAATTTTTCATCCTATATAGGTATGGTCGCTTTTTTGAATCTAGGAACAATACTACTCACAAAATTTACCTTTCCTAGGAAATATTGCATAGAATTTTTTATTGTGTAGGAGCATGATCTAGGAAACAACCTTGTTTTTTTTTGGGATTGAATCTAATACTTGATTTGGACACAATAAATCCTAGTAGTTTTCCTTTGTCAATTGCAAAATATTTTTTATTTGGGTTTAAATATATCCCATACTTGCAACAACGATAAAAAAATGTATAAGGGTAGAACCATGATCCTTTTGAGATCATAATACAATCACATTATCCAAGTAAACTACTATGTTCTTATTGATCAACCACAAAAATTCTATATCCATGGGTCTTTGAAATGTGGCACCGACATTAATCAGTCTGAAAGACATTTTTCTGTTAGCAAATCTTATTGACTTTGTTTTGGGTGTTGTCTTCAATTGATATTTTTTGAATACAAGGACATGTTTATACCCTAAGAAACCATTGAGTAAAGAAAACAAATCGGATCTTAAAACAAATTGTAATATTTATTCGAGTGGGGGCACATGGTAATTATCTTTTTTAGAGGCTTTGTTTAAGTTCCAGAAATCAATACATATTCTAATGTCTCTATTTCTCTTCCTTACTAGCACCAAATTATCTACCCATTAAGTCGAACTAGAAATATCATTTTTGTAGCTAACATTTTATCCAATTCTTTCTTCCACAAAAGCTCAAGGGTGGGATGCATCTTCTGTAGTTTTTGTTGAAATGTTTTGCATTTTTCTATAATGTAATAACATGTAGCATAATTTTTGCTCAAAGTTATTTAAATCATTATATGCCTAGGAAAATACATTTCTATCTTCTTTGAATTATCTAATGAGTGTGTTCTTTTCTTGCATTGAACAACCAAGCCCAATATTAATGTTATTGAGATTCTCATGGGTACCAATGTTCAAGAATCCATACTTCATAGAAGAGGTGTTAGTTTTGCAATGGTTGGTTTCTTGAATTTTTCTTGGAGGTTATAATACTTCTGTAATCTCACCACATATTTCATAATGGAATTTTCATGATGTTACTTTACCCTTTTTATCCTTTTATTGAAGGGTGATTGAACTCTTGAGAAATGAATCGTGTTGAAATTGATTAGTAGTAGAGTCCTTAAACATGTATTGGAGGGTGAGGAAATTAATAATTTGTTGGTTGTCATCAAATACAATCCAATGGGTTAAATTTTCTAATATATAAGGAGTTAGAACAATATTCCTATCATATCTATGCCATGGAACTTCATGTTGTTATAACTAGTGTGAAAAGGGTTCTAGTGCCTAGTTTAGTGTATTAGATCATACTTTGTCCACACTTGACTATAAGTTATGCCATAATATCATCTTTGTCCATAAGTGCACCCAAATTATTTGTTCTAGGGAGTCAAACTCATGCATTAATGAGGAAGACGCCATATTTTCTTGTTTTATGGGATAAGTATGGACCAAGGGTGCTAATGCACTGTATTTGGTCAAAATGATAATTAAATGGTCCAAAACCTAGCCCCTAAACCACCTCATGGATGTGTTCACACCTATTTAATCTATCCTAACCAAATTTTGGTCATTTTCATGCTTTTTGGTCCCTATGATTCTTTGACCCTCATTATGACACCACCTGTATGTTCATTAACCCTCATTATGGTCCAATCTAGGGTTTACACTTGGACTTATGTCATTAATGGGTGAATTGGTCCAATATAATATTACCATTTGTGATCCAATCATATACTTTTCTAGGCCCATGGTATTTTGTATCCCATGGTATTTACCCAAGGTATTACATGTGATAATGCCTATATATTGTAGTAGTTTTTGCTCAATAAGAACACTAATGGAAATAATTGTTTAGAGAGGTTTCTCTAGCTTTGTGTCATAATATTCTTCTCTTATTTTCTACTATCTCTGGAAATAATTCCAAGTGAGGATTCCTAATGAATCTAGATCTAGGATTGGTTTGCACATGAATCAGAAATTCTGTTATGATGTTGTGCAATCCAAATTTTAGATAGTATTAGAGCTAGTATGATTAAAAAAAAATTCTAGTATTTATTAAGTGTTTTCTATAGCTTATTGTCATAACTAGAATGCATAATATGGATCAAGCCATGATTCTTACACCCTTTAAATACTTTGAATGAAAGTCCGACATGATCATTTAACTTCAAAGTAAGGGTATTTCATGGGGGATTCACCTTGTTGAGCAATATCTTATTATGTTCATTCATAAAGGGGGGTTTTTAATTGTGAAAAATAAGGTCAATATATTGTAGGTATTAGGAGGNGGGGGGGGTGTTATTGCTAGATTTTGATCATTTAATCAACATGATCTAGGATCTTATTTGAGAGAGTAACATGTAGAGAAATAATCACAAGATAGAAGAGACACGAAAACTTTTACTCGGGGAAACCATAAAGGTGAAAAAAACGCAACTTCCTTAGAGATAGAATGAGAACCAATAGAAAATGTTAAACCTAAAGATAAAAATATGGTCTCCAATAGTTTTTCTCTCTCTCACTTGTGCAAGCTACTCCTCTCTCACTCATGCCTTTTTGTTGAGTGAGTGTATGTCTCAAATAGAGAGCCTCACTCTCTATTTATACTTGTTTTCCACTTGACAATTACTCTATAGAGATGACTTCACTAGGAGAGTCTAATAACCCTAATATGATTCAATTGTGGGGTCTATTTCCCCAGATTACAATGGAGGGTTAAAATTAATGAATTTACATGACTTTATTATATTAATGACTCTCTCGATCAGAGGAACAAACATCTTCGTTGGCATACAAAGAAATAAAATAAGAAATATACAAGTGAATACATTCCAAAGTTACAAATACATAAACACTCCCTCTTAAATAGGAAGGTATTCCCCTGACACAGTTCATCGGCACAAGTCTTCATCACTAGATCATAATCAAAGGTGGATCATCATCAAAGTTGGATCATCATCAAAGCTAGATCATCATCATCACTACTCCCGCTATCTTGAGTAAATGGTGTTATTTCTCAAATCTACTCATCATAGGAAGTTCTACAGAGCCATCCTGCCACCATGTCGGAAAATATCAGCACTTACATCTGACCATTGGAGGCCCGACCTCCCACCATGTCGGAAAGGATCAGCACTTACATCTGAACATGGGAGGCCCAGCCTTCCACCATGTAAGAAAGGATTAGCACTTACATATGACCATGCGAGGCCCATCCTACAACCATTTTAGAAAGGATCAACACTTACATATGACTATGGGAGGCACATCCTTCCACCATGTCATAAAGGATCATCACTTATATATGATAATGGGAGGCCCAACCTACCACCATTTCAGAAAGGCTCAACACTTACATCTGACCATGGGAGGCCCATCCTGCCACCATTTCAAAAAGGCTCAGAACTTACATCTGACCATGGGAGGCCCAACCTACCACCATGTTAGAAAGGATTAGCACTTACATCTGACTATGGGAGGCCCAGCCTTCCACGATGTCGGAAAGGCTCAGCACTTACATATGACCATGGGAGTCCTAACCTGCCACCATGTCAGAAATGCTCTGCACTTACATCCACTAGAATGGTAGGACACACCTACTAACATATGGGGAAAGGATTTGCACTTACATATGACCATGGGAGGCCCAGCCTGCCATGATGTCAGAAAGGCTCTACACTTACATCCGACCATGGGGTGCCCATCCTACCACCATGTCGGAGAGGCTCTCGGACTCATCATTTCCCCTTGGAAGGAACCTCGATCTGAAGAACACCAAGATTCTCTTTGAAGTACTCAAAATTCACTCTGTCCATATCTAGCATAGAATCACATTAGGGATGATTACATCCAAGGATAACATGCAATATTTTCTAGGACTGATTACATCTGAGGACAACCTACAGGACTAATTACGTTTGATGAACCTACAAGTTGTCTCATCGGATATTATAGAGCTCATCACTCCCTCTTTCGAGAGATCTCAATATGGATCACATACTGGATCTTGACTACTCCTCTCTGCATCATACAAAAATTCAAGTCAAATCAATCAAATCAAATAGAAGCTTTCAAAATAAACATACTACCTCACAATTATTCAAGCAAGTGGAAACATATTTTTCCTCAGCTGTACTCAGCTCCATGCAAGACTCCATCCTGCCAAATCGGTAGCCCATACTGGACCTCAAACTAAAGAATCAACCCAAGCCTCTCCTCTTCTCAGTGGTCATACCAATATGATTCGACATAACCATGTAGCTTATTCTTTTGATTCATATCATACTTGATTCCATACTCAATTTTACCCTTTAGGTACGTCACTAGATTCTTTACAAATAGGTGAGCATGTCTCTGATCCATCAGGAACTAGCTCAGGTTGTTCACAACAAAGCATGTGTTTGATCTTTTATTTATCAGGCATATCAAATCATCTGACGATACATCATGGAATCAACCATCTCTGATGAAGCATCAGTCAATAGCTTCATGTTCAATTCAATAGGTGTGGTCATGGCCTTACAGTCCATAATATTGAACCTCTTTAGGATCTCCACAGCATACTTCCCTTGTCCAATGGAGATTCCATCCACATCTTGAACTCAGAAGTAAGTCTCCTTATTTCAACTTTAAATATTTCCTCTTTTCTTGTTACGAACAGTTCATCGACATATAATAGGTGCATCACTAGTCTTCTTCCTTCAACCTTGAAGTAAAGTTTGGAATCCTCTTTACTCTTAGTAAAGACAAGAACCATCAATAAGTTTTCCATCCTATCATACAATGTCAAACCTCAAGATCTTCTGCAGTCACTCCGTTTGAAGTGGAGCATCATTCTCCCTCTTCCTTTCATACTCTATGTATTGAAACATTCTATAATGGAGTGACAAGTAGCTTCCTTTTCTATTAATATTGTATGTATCCATCTAGGGTCACTGGATACCAAGATCCTTTATCTTGAACTTTGTTGAAAATTTCTTCTTGCACCCGTCTGTGAGCTTTCCATCCTCTATAGGATTTTCTCTTCAATATTGTATCAAAGGTTAATATATTCATCACTCTAGGTGATCTTAAAACTCCTCATGTATGTGTTATGCTATTGATTCCTTCTGATCTCACACAAAGCATTCTTTAATTTTCACCAATGAGTCTGCCTGTCATGTGTCTCAACTCCTAGTGGCTACAAACATCTCTTCATAGTCTATGCCTTATTTCTATGAGAATCCTCATGCTACAAATATTTCTTGTATCCCACAATGTTTCCATCTACTGCATACTAGATCTTGTAGATCCATATGGAAGACACTATAGAATTCCCTTCAGGTCTCTATACCGCATCCTACATAACATTATCCTTGAGTTGGTACTCTTTGATCATAGTCTCCTTCCCTTTCTTCTTATCTACTTATTCATACCTAGAAGGATCTACATCAATTATGTCGCTCAACAGTATCACATAGCTAGAGTGTGTCTAAGGCCTCTTGAAGTCTTGTCACACTATTATTCATTTATATTCTTCTGAATCTTTTTATTTCTCTATGGAAGCTTGATGTATTCTTATTGGAGTGAATCTTGAACTGTCGTCACTTGTTCTTCAGAACAAGTCTCATCCTTCTTTTCTTATAGGAGATTGTACATAATATTTCCTACAAGTCGAATGCACCAGTTTTATGGTTAGAAACATTTCATAAGGAATATTCATAATGGATAATTCTTATGCATAAAGATACAATCATGCAACTATTTTATCCAAAACAACATTCATCCATATCTCGTATACACAAAAAATTTCCACATGCATTCCATCTCTACCATAACATTATTGAGATTGTGCACTAATCCCAATATGTCAGCAAAGAGGTTTCATCATAGATAAGTAGCAATGGAGTGTTGTATAGCAATATAGGATACTTACCCATAACATGCATATTAGTAGTATATTTTTCATTGATGTAGACATTCTATCATGCATAATACATTTGATAACTAAAAAATGTCATATAAACAACTATATATATAGGAAAAGACAGTTCAAATACTTACGTTTATTTGTTTCATGTGTATACTCCTTCTTGAGGCCTCAGCTTCATCATCTTCTTCATTCATAACATCATCATTTCTTATCCAAATGCTACAATGGATAAGAGGTTCTTCAAGAATTGAGTCTTTCATATTCCTCATCAATTGAGGGATCTTCTTTGAATCCCAAGAGCTTGATATTCAATTGCTCCATCTTCTCTTCTCTTATTATGAGTTGATATTCTTCTAGTTGTGTGCACTCTTCCCAAATTATGTTGAAGGTAATCACTTCCTTCTGGCACATATCCCTCAAATGAATGAATCCCATGATCCTGGGAGGCCATTGAAGGTGGTTATAACAATATCTTATTCTTCTTTGATTGATTCGTCATAGCAACAAACACTTCCTTTTGGTGTCTTCAAGGATGAAAAATGAGGGATGAGATGATCTTTAATAGAATCTGCAACTATTCTCTTGGCTCTAGTCTTAGCCTCATCTCCCTCTGGCTCTTAGAACTTATTTACTAAAATGCCGATCTAAGTCAATTTCTTCAAGGATCACGGAGTTTATATAATTCCATACTTGGAAGTTTTCAGCTTCACTAAGCTTGTCATCAAGCTGGTGTGATTAGTCATTTTGAAATGAGAGCCTCGAATGTAAATAGAAAAAATTTAGATCTTTCTGATTTGAGGTGTTTATCTTGGTTCTGGAGCTAGCTGATATAGGGTTTGTCAGAGAAACCATAATTTTAAAACCTTGGAATTTAAAACTTATTATTGGATAGAAATATGGTCCTCTTCTAGGTGAGCTATCCAATGCACTCCTTTTCTAAAAAATAGTGGAGGGAAGCTCCCAAAACAAAAAGCCCTAGTATTCCAAGTTCTTCTACATAAATGATTGATATTTCTTCTACTATATCTCCAAAGGTTTCGATCCTTAAGGTCTTACAATTATTAGAGTGATATCCTGATAAGTATTCTTTCCAACCCCATAGGTTATATCAGAAATGGATTCTCCAAGTGCGACTTACGCTGAGTTTCCCAAGGTGACTATTTTGGGGACTGTTCAGCATAGAGATCCTGTATGGACTTCCACATGTCATTATTTCACATTATGGTTGTGTAAAATGTACCATAGAAACTATAGTTCATTTCCTACCTACAAAATCTTGCAAAATTTTGTTTGGACCTTCCTAGCTCGAGATATATAAAATCTCCCTAGGTCACCTGTTTATGACTTTATTCTGGAGGAGGCTGAAACCATGCTTTGGAGGAATCATATCTCCGTAATTATAACAAATATGCAGCTAAAATGTTTACACATTGCACAATACAAATTTTTCTTTGTCCTGTAAATATTTCGGCTTCTGAGCCTTCTCCAATCTCACGTTATAGAAAATGTTCTAGTATTACTAAATTAAGTCTGCTACAGTTTTCAAGCATGAAACCCTAATTTCCATTAGCTACTACTGTAGCTATATTTCAGTTGTACAGTTAAACTTATCTGATTTGAAAACTGATACCACCAATAGATGCTCCCTAGTGAGGTGTGTTATCATATCCCTCCTTTCTTGATGATTTGTGGAGAGAACACCTTCAACTAGGAATCCCTAGTTCCCGCTACTGCACAGTTCCTTCTTTCAAAGAGGCTCTGATACCATGTTATATTTTTATCATTTAGTCAATATGATCTAGGATCTTATCTGAGAGAATAAAATGCATAGCAATAATCACAAGAGACAAGAGACACAAAGAATCTTCCTCGGGGAAAACATAGAGGAGAAAACCCAACAACTTCCTCAGAGATAGAATGAGCACCAATAACATAAGCAAAACCCAAATATATAAATATGATCTCCAACAACTATTCTCTCTCTCACTTTTGCAAGCTACTTCTCTCTCACTCATGTCCTACTGTTGAGTGAGTGTACGTCTCAAATAGAGATTCTCACTCTCTATTTATACTTGTTTTCCACTTGACAATTACTCTAGAGGGATGAATTAACTAGGAGAGTCTAATAACCCTAATATGAATCAACTGTGGGGTCTATTTCCCTGACTTACAATGCAGGGTTAACCTCAATGAATTTACATGACTTTATTATATTAATGACTCTCTTGATCGGAGGAACAAAAATCCCCGCTGGGGTACAATGAAATACAATAAGAAATATACAAGTAAATACATTCTGAAGTTACAAATACATCAACAGGTATAAAAGGGGGTTTCTAGAAAAAATAAGGAATATATTAAAAAAATAGGGGTTTCTAAATTGGAAATATGTATTGGAAGGAGGGCTCAACAAAAGTATCTTTGTAAGTAATTATCAATATCTAGTGAAATTATGGGTATTTTTTAATATCCCTTGAATGAAGGAGCTATGACATGGTTCCACTAAGTGAAGACCCCGTTGGGTCTTTACAGAGTCACCATGTGGGTTGAACCCAAGCAAAATGTTGTTTCCCAAAAACATAAGTGGTTCAATAGATTGATGAAGCTTATGGTTATCATTGTCTCTAAGTTTCTCAAGATCACCTATTGGATCTTGAAAATGCTTCTACACCAAATGAAGTATGGCTCAATCTTGATTCATTGTTTAGGAAGCAAGATGATATAAAAGGTCATCTATTGGAGAATGAGTTGATCTCATTCAATCCATGTAGTTTCGAAACCATGGAAGATTTTATATCAAAATTAAAGAACCTGGTGCTTCATCTCAAATAGTGTGGCATTGAGAAGAAAGAGGATAAATCAATACATTCCATTATTTCTAAATTGGGTTCAAAATACTCAGTATTTGTGTCTACATTCCGTGCTACAAAAGTTGATGTTTGAAATTGGAAAATTCCCTCCTTGAATGCATTCATAGATTATCTCACCAAAGATAAATATAATCTTGTGTAAATGGGGACTTTGATTTCTTCAAAGTACCATGTGGTTTCTGCTCATGGAGCTATGAATTTTAGAAATGATAAATCAAAAGGAAAGGAAAGAATGAATGATAAGAAGCATCGAGAGGAAGAAAACTGAAGTTCTACTGATGAGGATTCTAAAGTCGAGAAGATGAAGAGCAAAAGAAAGAAACCAAAGTGTGGTTATTGGAGATTTTCTCATTATGATAAAATCTTGTTTCAGAAAAAATATGGACATCATTACCAATTTTCTTGAAGAAAATAATATTGTTGTTCCATATTTTGCAAGAAAAGAAGAAGGAAAGCTATTTTTGGAACAAGAAGATGGTTAACGCCTATATGTTGTGGGTGATAGAGTTAAGCCATTTTCTCATGTCTCTGTTTCTAATGTTTCTGTTTCTGATTCAAGTTTTTATATATCAGATTCTAAAACCCCCATCCCTTCCTTGGAAGAAACCCCAAATAGTTCACCAAAGTTGCCTCCCAATACTAGTCATTCTCCATTGGTTTCTGACTTGTCTTCTGAAATCTCTTTCCCACTCCATCAGATCCTTCCTATTCTTATTTTTAAGGTAATATACAGGATTAAATGCAGGTTATAAAAAAATTAAATTCATTTCCCCAACCATAATATTCCCAAAATACCCTACAACTCCCAAGTTCTCCAGTTGGAAAATCTCACAATTGCATTGTTTCCAATAATATGTCACTTGTCTATGTTGCTTTCATGTATTGCATATCATTTATTAATTGAGCACCCATGTTAATGGACCTCATGATACTGTTGTTCCACATGTGTGTACCTGATATCACTACCTATGGTTCAAATTTCAAGTCTCCACAACATCCAAGTTCACTCAACTGTTAGTTTGATCTAGTTTCCCACTCTTTTCCTACAATGGACTCATTCTCTCATGGAGACAATATACCTATGATATTTTCTGCTCTATATGACTCCTACTTCGATATTTCAGAGCCACATGAGATTTTATATATATTTATGAAGGTGTTTCATTAGTTTGGGAAGAATATACATGGTTTAATTCATGATATGGAAGCTACACAAGAAGTTGTTTTGTTGACTCTTTTGATGCTATTTGGGAATGAGTTTGCAGATATATCTTCTCCATTATTGATTATGCTTTCAGATCAAAGTATGTTTACAGAAAATGAATTCTTATGATGCTCCTCCATCATCACATGATGATTTTAAAGGGTCCTCTCCACATGTTCTTTGTCTAGAACACATTGATGTATTGATGCATCATCATGGAATACACAACATATTCACCAAGTCTTTCACCAAGAAGTTGTTCATTCAACTCATTCAAGTGAAGAAGAGACCTGTTGAAGACATTTTAATCATCTATGTTCCATGTCTATTCTTGAGGGAATTTTTTCCCCATGAGGTTTTTCCTCTTCTCCCATTTTTACATGGACAAATAAATTGTTCTAAAGGGTGACCATAAGCCTTTTTGCTTGGGAACTATTTTTCTTGATCACTACAATTTTTGGCTTAATGGGGGATATTAGAAAAATATTCCCATCATATCGATTCCATGGACCTTCATGTTTCTCTACCTCGTATGAAAAAGGTTCTAGTGCCTATTTTAGTGTCTTGGACTATAGTTTGTCCATACTTGACTAGAAGTTATGCCATAAGATAATGTTCATTAACAAGTGCACCCAAGTTCCTTATTTTGGGAAATAAAACTAATGAATTAATGAGGAAGGAACCCTATTTCCATGGTTTATGGGATAAGCATAGACCAAGGGTGATAATGCACTATATTTGGTCAAACTGATCATTAAATGGTCCAAAACCTAGCCCCTAAACCACCTCATGCATGTGTTCACACCTATTTGGACTATCCTATCCTAATTTTGGTATGTTTCTTCTTTTTTGGTCCCTATGATTCATTGAATCTCATTATGACACCACCTTTGGTACCTCATGTTCATTGACACTCGTTATGGTCCAATATAGGTTTTACACTTGGCCTTATGTCACTCATGGGTGAATTGGTCCAATCTAAGCTACCATTTGTGAGCTAATCATATTCTTTATTGGGCCCATGGTATTTTATATCCCATGGTATTTACCCAAGGTATTTCATGGTATAATGCCTATATATTGTATTGGTTTTTTCTCAATAAGCACAATAATAGAAATAATTATCTAAAGAGGTTTCTCTAGTTTTGTCTCATATTCTTTTTTTCTCATTTTTTGTTATCTCTAGAAATAATTCTAAGTGATGATTGTTGATGAATCTAGATCTAGGATTGGTTTGCACATGAATCAAAACTTACTCAACTCCATTATCTACTCTTATGGACTTGATATTTATCCTGAAACTATTCTCAATCATATCTTTAAAAACATTAAAAATTCCAAATACCTATGATTTTTGTTTCATGAAATATATTCATCGAAACCTAGAACAATCAGCAATAAAAGTAAGGAAATACCTAGAACCATCAATCGATGTTGTAGGAATTGTTGCTGACACATCATTGTGTATAAAAACAAGTATAGGGGAAGCTTTATGTGCCTTCGCAACTTCTTACCTCTTCTTTGGATGCTTACCTACCAAGCAACCAGGACATACACCATTGAGTATTTGGATGAGAGGAAATCCTTTAACCATTTTATCATTATGGAGTTGTTGGATATATTTGAAATTGAGATGCCCAAATCTCTCATGCCATATCTTTCTGGTGTTGTTCGCATGAGTCAATAAAGGTGTAGGAGGTGGAACAGAAAAAAAAAAATGTGAGAACTCATAAGCCTTAGTGACATGATTAGAAATACCTTTCACTATGAGATTTCTAGTATCTTTTTCTATGATTTCAACAAATTTAGAGTCGAATGTAACTCTCTTGGAAGGTCCTATATGTGTCATTTGATATACAAACAACAAATTTACTACAAGAAGGAACATAGAGAAAATTCTTGAACTCACCATGTTGTATTTTAACTGAGCCTCTCCTGGCATCTAGGATTTAGGAGTCATCTCCCATGTGAATGCTAGGTCCTACTCATAGAGTGAGAGTGGAGAAATATTCCTAGGAGGAAACCATTTGGTTAGATGCTCCAGAATTAATCAAGTAGCTTTCGATTGAGTAAGGTATATGTTCAAGGAATGGCATCTCTCATGATCTTCTGTCAGTGGTTCAACATCAAAATTCTTTGCTCCTTATAGAAGAGAAAATTTTTTATGTTCAAGGAGGGTGGACAACTTGTCAATTATATTCTTCATGCACTAGATTTTAGGAAGAAATCCCCTCATACAATAAGGAAACTTAGTATTTTCAAACTTTTTCTTCTTCCTGGAACCCGAGGCTCCTTCGAAAGGCTTCTGACTCTCTTTTGGATTCAAATCATATTTTTTAGGCTCCTTCCCCTTGTTCTTCCTTTTATCTTGCACATTGTTGAGTCGAAAATGATAAGAGTTTGGTTCTTGGAAGTTTGGATGACTGCAATTTGGGCCAACTTATCCTGCTCCTGTATTAAATACTGGACAAAGCCATCAAGTGAAGGCATATTCAAATTGGGGATGGAATCTCTTCCAAAATGGAAGGTAGAGACAAATATAGAGTACTCAGAACAAAGTTTGTTGAGCACACAAAGCACAAATTGGTCATCCTTTCTCTCTATTCTGCAATGTTTACATTGTAGTTCTAGAGACTTGAATTTTGTGAAAAATTGTTCGATAGTATTGAAACTGTTGGGATGTAATTCTATTAGCTCATTATCCAATATGTGCCCTTGAATCTCATCTTATTTTCCAAACAAGAATCCAAGATGATCCCAAGCTTCTTTAGGAGTATTCAATCCATCAAGGTGGAAGAGGAGATCCCTATAGCTGCGAGTGCAAATGAGCCAAATGCTTCATCCAACAGATTCAAGAACTTATTTTTCTTAGTAGGATGATGATGTTATATCTCTATGCCCTTACGAATCATCAATTGGCCAATATTGCACAAGGATACCTTCATATCTTCCCTCCAATCAACATATTTCAAAGGTGTAAGGATATGGGGTGCAAGAGGAGTAGAATCCATCAATTCTTCCTTCTGAATAGACAATTCTTCAATCAAGATACATAGCACCTGTATGAAAACACTACAAAATAAAAATAAAAAATCACATTTATGTCAGAATCAAGTCTTCCATCTCGACATGTACACTTTCTCAGGGTCTATCACACCCGTAGAGACTTTTCTGAACAAATCCAAATTTAGCAATGCACACTTTGAAAGACTTATGTGGAAACCCAACTGCTTCTGGTGTATAATGGAGATTGGAAAGACTTGTTGCATGCCTAAATAGGCTTTGATAACATGTTAAATTATTTTTCCATTGATCTATAAGAAATGAGTGCAATTGAATTGTATTATTGTGTAGATGAATAGAATAAAAATACACACTGATCAAGACAAATTTCATATAAAAATGATAAGTATTTATCAATATAATTATAGTATAAACATCATTAATTCTAGTAGTATACAATAGTGTTACATAAATGAGGATTTTAATCATGTAGATATGATTCGAATGTGCCAACTCAATTTGGCTAGATGGCTAACTAGAAGTGTCTAAATCGCTATCGGAGCTCGCTAGTCTAACTCCAGATGTCTAGTTCAGTCTCTTAATTAGTTAAACCAGATAAAATAATTAGGTAGGTGAGAATAGGCATTTACCAGCATGCATCCATGCAATACTGGTGCTAACTAAACTCGAGGACATCTAACTGAATGTAACTAGAGCATAACCTAAATTAACTAGTTACCAACTACCAACAACTAAAGGAGGTTGTTGGTGGCACTCCCAACGGCTCCTAAATTGTAGGGATTCATCTCAGAGGCACATAAACTGATGCATGAACATGCAATCAGTTGCAGTTAACCTCTATATGTGTTCCCCACAATCTAGTGACTGGTATTGGTGGCACCAATATCCCAAATATTGATTAAGGACCCCTAATTTAGGTTTATATAATATAATAGAATAATTATGGACTAGGGAGGATTATAAATCCCAACACACCCCCTTAATCCTAACTTGTACAATTGTGGGCCCTCGCAACAAGGCCAAAAGTCACCCATTACAATCTAAAATAATTAAAAAATATTTCTTAATAAAAAAAGGAAATAGGGGAAACCCTCATGGGAACCCACCCCCCTCCCCAAATAAGAAGGAACAAGAAGTACAAGCTATTATTAGGAGAAAAAAAATTCTTGTTTGGGAAATAACTTGCAAAAACTCTGCTACGATTTGTGGCACTATGTAGTAGCATGGTTATTTTTGCAACAACATCCTAATGTTGTGCATGTGAACCTCCCAGTTCCTTCTGTTCTTATGGATGTAGTATGTGTTTCTTCTTGATATAGGAGGAAAGGAATGATCTAATTTCTTGTTCTGTGGTCCAAGTGATTGATAATTTGCTATCATTAGGTAGCACTTTCCTAGATCCTTGTTGCACCACTATGTAGGGAGAAAATCTACGTGAGAGAGAGAAACATGCTCATTCTGATATTGGGACCTCATTCTCCTTCTATCTTCTGGATTCCCAACACCATACCCAGCTGTAACAATCAAATTTTGGGCCCAAATAGGATTAGGCCTTTGGTTTGGAATGGATGCTAGATCTAGATATAGAATCTCATGAGGTTCAACCTCAACACCAAGATCGTGTCGATCTTATTCCTCTTCATTTGAATCTGAGACATGTGACAAATAATCATCACCAAAAGGTAGTGGAAAAGTGGTTATACCTTCTTGTTCTTGAGATCATGATATATGAAAGAACTTATCTTCTTCAAAATGAACACTACGCTCAATGAAGCATTTCCTAGTTCCAACCACCATCCACTTGTATTCTTTTGCATCCTCTGCATATCCTAGAAGTATGCATTCGCTACTGTGGGATTGGAATACCTTTCTCATATAAATGGGTATTCTAGCCCAATATTTGGAACCAATAACTATCAAGTGAGAGACATTGGGATTATTCCCATGCAGTGCTTTGAATGGAGAGGCACCAACCACTATATTATGAGGCACTTTATTTTGTATCTATGAAGCATAGTTTATAGCTTCTACCTGAAGAGAAGGAGGAGTATTATTTGCTTGGAGAAAAAAAGTTGTCATATCCTTCAATGATCTATTTTTCCTCTAAGGCACACCATTCTGCGGTGATGTGTATGGAACCGATCATTACATTTGAATCCCCTATGATTCACAATATTACCGGAATTTTATTTTAATGTATTCAACTCCATTTTTTAATCTTATGGACTTGATATTTTTCCATAAAATATTCTCAATCATAGCTTTATAAACTTTAAAAATTCCAAATACTTTTGATTTGTTTTTCATGAAATATATCCAGTAGAACCTAGAACAATCATTAATAAAAGTATGGAAATACCTAGAACCATTAATTGATGTTGTAGGCATTGGTACTGACACATCACTGTGTATCAAATAAAGTATAGAGCCATCTCTATATGCCTTCCAAACTCTATACCTCTTCCTTGGATTATTACTTACCTATGAAGTATGGCATACTTCATCGAAAGTTTGGATGAGAGGCAAGCCTTCAACCATTTTATCATTTTGGAGTTTTGGAGATATTTGAAATTGAGATGCCGAAATATTTTGTTCCATATCTTGTTGGTGTTGTTAGCATGAGTCAATATAGTTGTAGGAGGTGAAACAGGAAAAAATGTGAGAACTCATAAGCTTTAGTGGCATGATTGGAAATACCTTTTGCTATGATCTTTCCAGAAGCTTTTTCTATTATTTCAAATAAATCATAGTTGAATGTAACTCTCTTGGGAGAGCCTGTATGGGTCATCTGATATATAGAAAACACATTTTCTATAAGAGAGGGCACATAGAGAACATTCTTGAACTCACCATGCTGGAGTTTAATTGAACCTCTCCCGACAGCTGGGATTTGGGAGTCATCTCCCATGTGAATGCTAGGTCCTCCTGATAGAGTGAGAGTGGAGAAGGATTCCTTAGAGGAAACCATGTGGTTGGATTCTACAGAATCAATCAAGAAATCTTTCGACTAAGTAAGGTCTGCTTTCGAGGTGTGACATATCTCATGATATTCTATCGATGGTCCAAAATCAACTTCTTTTCTCATTGTGGAAGAAAATTGTTGTTATGTTCAAGGATGGAGGACAACTGGTCAATATGCTTTTTCATGCACTGAATTTCAGGATGAAATCCAATCATACAATAAAGACACTTAGTATTTTCAAAATTCTTCTTCTTCTTGGAACCCAAGGCTCCTTTGGAAGACTTTTGTCTCTCTTTTGGATTCAAATCATATTCTTTAGGATCCTTCCTCTTGTGCTTCCCTTTATCTTGTGCATTGGTTGAGTCTGATATCACAAGAGCTTGGATCTTGGAATTTTGGAGGACTCACCAACGTATCATGCTCCTATATTAAAGACTTGGGAAAGCAATCAAGTGAAGGAATATTCCAATTGGGGATGGTATCCCTTACTAAATGGAATATAGAGACAAATACAACGTACTCAGAACCAATGTTTCTGAGCACATAGAGCACAACTTGCTCATCCTTCCTCTCTAATCCGTATTGCTTACATTGTAGTGCTAGATACTTGAATTTTGTGAAAAATGTCAGATAGTCTTGAAACTGTTGGGTTGCAATGCTATTAGATCATTACCCAATATGTTCCCTTGAATCTCATCTTGTTTTAAAAGCAATAATTTGAGCCTATCCCAAGATTCTTTATGAGTCTTCAACCCCTCAAGGTGAAGACAAGATCCCTAGAGATATGAGTGCAAAGGAAGCAAAATGCTTCATCCAACCAGTTCAAGAACTTATTTTTCTTAGTAGGATGATGAGGTTCTATCACTCTGCCCATAGTCATCCTAAATGGGAAAGGATTGCGCAAGGAGACCTGCATATCTACCCTCCAATCAACATAGTTGAAGGGTGTAAGAATCAGGGGTACAAGAGCAGTAGAATCCATCAATTATTCCTTCTTAACAAACAACTCTTCAATCATGCTACGAAGCACCTGTCAGAAAACAAAACAAAAAAAAACAATTCACAATAATTTCATAATCAATCCTTCCATCTCGACATGTACACTTTCTCAGGGTCCATCACACCTGTAGATACTTCTCTGAATGAATCCAGAGTTAGTAATGCACACTTTGTGGGACTTATGTGGAAACCCAACTACTTTTGGTGTACAATGGAGATTGGACTGAATTATTTTATTCTTGAATAGGCTCTGATACCATGTTAAATTATTGTTCCATTGATCCACAGGAAATGAGTGCAATTGAATTGTATTATTTTACAGTAAAATGAAATGAAAAATACACACTGATCATGACAAATTTCATAGAAAACTATTAAGTATTGCTTAGTATAATTGTAGTATAAAATTCATTAATTCCAACAGTATACAACAATGTTACATAAAGGAGAGTTCAAATCATCTGGATATGATTCGAATCTACCAACTCAATCTAAATGCATGGCTAAATAGAAGTGTATAAATTGCTATCGAAACTCACTAGTCTAACTCCAGATGTCAAGTTCAGTCTCTCAATCAATTAAATCGGTTAAAATAATGAGGTAGGTGAGAATAGGCACCTACCCACATGCAAACATGCAAGAATGGCACTAAATTAAATGGAGGACATCTAACTATATGTAACTAGAGCATAACTTAGCTTAAATACTTACCAACTACCAACAACTGTAGGAGGTTGGTGGTGGCAATCCTAGTGGCTCCTAAATTGTAGGGACTCTATCTTAGAGGGACATAAACTGATGCATGAACATGTAGTTAGTTGCAGTTAACATCTATATGTGTTCCACAAACTCTATTGATTGGTACTAGTGGCACCAATAGCCTAAGTGGACCCAATGGTAGTAGTGGAACCAAATATTAATCAATGAATACTAAGGTATGCAAATATAATATACTAGACTAAGTATTGGAAAGGGAGGATTATAAACCCTAACATTGTAGCCACAATCATCATGGTCAATTTGCTCAGGATCTCAATCGTGCTCTTAACTTAAGAATATTTGATAAGGTTTCTACTACACCATCCATAAGTGATGTAGGTGGCCACGATCCTCATTTTAAGGGATAAATCCCTCTGTCTCCTAAAAAATAGGATGAGTAACTTCCTTACTCCATAATCCATATTTCATGACTTTGACTTGAAATTAATTGCTTTCCATAATCCTTGAAGAAATAAAAATTGTAGTAGATAAACTCATCTCCATTGAATCCTTCTGCTTCTAATCACAATTCTCTACATGAGATCATTTGGGCCTGTGGGTCTATTAAAATAATGTAACTTTGGAAGATATTATGGTTGTATTGTATTCCTTCTATTGGAGATGAGTTTGGTCTTGTTAGAATCATTGATGGATGTAATGTAAACCTCCGAATGTAAGTCAGGTCATTAGTACCCAAGTGCCAATATAATAAATGATATTTGTAATGTCTAGTTGGACATGTAGGCCTTGACAACTAGTGAAGTTGGCCCCACCAAGTTAGAGGTCAAGTCAATAGAAGAATATAAATAGGAGGGTGCTCCTCTTCATTTGCACTCACTCACTCAAGCTGGTTTTAGCAAGAGAGAGAAGTAGTAACGCACCAAGAAGAAGGAAACAATTGTTGTCTGGATTTTACACTACATTGGTTGAGTCTATACTCAGGAGGTTTTGTGCAGTTTTCTCCCTTGTGGTTTCCCCAAGGAAAATATCTGTGTTCTTGTTTTTTTATGGTTTTTTGCATGTTGTTCTTTCAGTGATATTTTAGTGGCTAATTGTTTTAAGATATCATTTAAACAATTATAAATAATTTTAATAGGGTCATGTGTCCAAGTATTTATTAGCTTCTCATATGTCTATTGTCATGAATTCCACTTAATTGCTTCAACCTGAAGTCATCCTTCTTTCTGAGAGTCATGTTTCTTAAGGTATTCTGCTTTGAATCCATCTGCATATCAACTGAATCACTTTTCTTTTAGAACATATTTCATCTTACTTTTCTTGTAGGTCATAGAATTCTTTACAATTCAAATCCAGTAATAATATGGTTAGAAACATTGCATAATCAAATCAATGTAATAACAATAATTCATCAAGGTATGTAGGCATATTTTAGCCAATGCTTCAGTGGAAGATACACATGGCTAATACTTGGATCAACCTCCATTATATGATGGAATATTTGTAACTGTATTTAGTGAGGATAAATTTAGAAAAATGGATAAATCAACAACATTCAACTCATTATGTACATAACTCTCGCCATGGAGATGTTGGGTTTCATAATGTCTTGATTAATTCACCAAATATTCAATTATCAACCCAGTTTGGTAAACTTATAGTTGACACAAAATATATGCGAAGGTAGAGGGATTCCTAGGGTGTCGTGGAAATATTTTAACCAAGAAAAGATCGAAAGATATTTCACAATGAAAAACCGAGTCAAACTCCTAGCAGTTCAAATATTAAGGTCATTAAACAGGAACAGAGTATTATACTAGAGCAGTATCAACCTATACTACTCTACTCTATAAAAAAATACTGAAAGGTAAAGATATAAATAGTACTACTCTAAGAAAGTAAAATACCTATTAATCAACTGTTTCACTTCTTAATCTAAGAATCAGAAAGCTTCATAAACAACTTCATAAACTTACTATACAAGGAATTATAATATTGGAAACAAGATTACAACAACTAGGTATACTTTAATAACTTCAACAATTAAACTATACATGCAACTAACAAATGTACATAACAGTTAAACTAAACTATCTAGTTCCACTCTCCTTGAGAGTTCTGAGGATATGCATTCATTGTGATCTGAACTAGAGAAGGAGTAGTGTCAAAATGGCTTTCAAAAAAAGTAAAGAAACTAAATGGGATTAAATCTAATTTAATTTCTACAAATATGTGAAAACTAAGGAATGTCTAATTACAGGTGATGGTAAACATCATGATTTATTCCATAAGAAAATGACTCTCAACTAAAGAAGATGTTATGAACAACTAATCTACTAATTAAGAAACAAGATTGTTTTTAAGGACTTCTTTTATAAATAAACAATTCTTATACGAAACAAATGTAAGGGAAAATCTATCTTATAAACAAGTAACAAATGAAAGAAGCAAGTAGAAAACTTAATAAAGAAAACTTAATAAGAAAGCAAGTAGAAAAATTAATAAAGAAAACTTGATTAAGAAAGAAAGTAGAAAACATAATAAAGAAAACTTGATTGAGAAATCTCCTCTAAACACAAA
This sequence comes from Pseudotsuga menziesii, assembly GCA_001517045.1. Lineage (NCBI taxonomy): Eukaryota > Viridiplantae > Streptophyta > Pinopsida > Pinales > Pinaceae > Pseudotsuga > Pseudotsuga menziesii. The sequence continues at coordinate 41,145 of LPNX011058979.1, read as the reverse complement.
GATAAACTAGACTAGAGATATAATTATCAAGCGTTATAACAGTAATAAGTGAGAAGATCAGAAACAAAAGAAACAAAACAAAGCATAATTCAAAGCATGTTAAAGTAAGAGGAGGTGAAAGAAAAGGATGGAACTTGACAAATACTTTGATTAATCTAATCTAAGGTCCTAATGGTAAATATAACCATTATCTAATTACCAAAACATAACAGAATTCAAAATTGAAAGAAACATAACCTTTAGACAAGCTTAAAACAAAATGGGAATATTGAACGTTGAACGAAGGACTCGAAAACAGACTAAGCGGATGATATGAATCAAAGGATGAATAGGCGGTTTGAATGACAGTCTATATACATAAAACAGTGAAAAATGGCCTAAATGATCTAATTATTAGTTGATTTTGTGCATATGAAAACAAGATGCATGAAGGAAAGTAGGTAGACTTATTCAGTAATCAAACTAAGAGTGAAAAGACTTATGCTAATTCATAACTATAAAGAAACTATTGTCTATAAAACAAAATAAAGTATATCCAAAGTAAATTTATAACAAAATAAGAGTTAACAAAAATAAGCCTACTATAAATTGAATCTAAGATATAAAGCAATTCAGATCTATGTAACTATCGATATAAAATTAAACAACAAGCTGTAAAAACATTGGAAAGGAAACTAACTATGTGCGCAACCGGTTATTTGATTCAAGAAATGAAACTATATTAACAACAGAGTGATACTCACAATAACACACATGCTACATGAAATAATGAAATAAACGATTACAAGAAACTGAATTACATAAGCAAACTGGAAATGAAGCTATACTAACTACAAGAAAGGAAATGACGAAAATACACATGGAAATGGAGACCGTTGGTTGTTGAGAGACCCTCTAAACAATCAAGGTTACGCTTCAATAACTCATAGAGACATGAACATAGATGAACAACATAAATATAACTTATATTAAAATTCAGAACAATATTACAGAGTTTCTCTTCTAATGTCGATTGATTAACATGCTAACTATGATCTCGCTTGTAAGCAGGGATATATAATGTTTTACAAGGATGAGCAGATCGACCCTTTCAGTGGTAGACCACTCCTAAAATAGTCAACCATTATTACAAACAAACGACCATTTGCCAACGCATAGTTATCCTCCTGCTCCTTCGTGCGGTTGTTCTACTCACGCGGGCTGTGACATATAGTTTCTTGTTGACATGGGTATGAGTCGTGGTGTCGAACAGAGAAGGTAGGATTGCGAGCCTTCTAGAGAGAGGGTCATCCAATCATCAGGTGCATGTGAAACAAAGAAACTGAAAACCATTCTACTCTTTAACTTTTGGGAATATGCCAACAAACAGTGCACGGTTTGATTGACAGGTTGAATGGTGAGTTGGATGTGATCTACGCATATCTAGCGTGGGTGTGTTTCCAATATGAACTCGTGCAAAGAATATAACCTCAAAACAATTTCATATATCCAAATATCATCGAATTGATTAGTAAAATCACAAAATTACAAGAATAAGCCAGAATTTGCATAAATCCCAAATGTATTCGTACCTGAGGCTAAATGATAAGCTATACGATAGAAATGTGTAAAAAAGGTGGCAAAATAGATGTCAAAAGAGTAATTTATCATTCAAAAATAATAACAAAATGGGATCAACAGGCGACCAAGACAGTGGTTTGTGGTATACAATGATGCTTTATGCCTTTTATATTTATATTCTTATGTTTAGTTTAGAATTTTATTGTTTATTTACTTATATTTTATAATGTGCAAATCATCCATGTACAATGCCTTTATTCTTATGTTTAGTTTAGAATTTTATATACAGTGTTTATTTACTTTATTTTATAATGTGCAAATCATCCATGTACAATGCCTTTATGTTGTATTCTTATAACGATTTTCAAATTTTATACACAAAATTTATTGAATTATATTTAATAATGTTAAAACCATGAATAAACAGTTATTTGAATTCTCCGGAGCTGTGTTTCACTATTTTATCTTTTGTGGTATAATGTTATAATGCTTGTGGTATAATGGTATAATGCTTGAGGGATACAAAGTATATCCTAACTGCAACAAATGTTTTATTTAGAATTGTTTATTGGCTTTCACATGTTCATTTTATAATCAAACATTAGGACCAACTATTTGCAGCCCAGGATTTCTTGAATTATGCCTCTCATTATTTAAAAAAAAGTTTTACTGAGAATTGTTGATTGCCTTTCACTTTTTTCACTTCATTATCATACGTTAAGATCAACTATGTGTAGCTCAAGATTTCTTGGATTATGCATTTAGTTATTTTTTATTTTTTAATGAATGCCTATCAACTTTTACGGCCAAATTGCATGCGGTGTGCTAGTATTATTTCTAAAAAACTGAGTAGCATTTTGTATGTATTATCCTTTACATTTTACTGGTTGTCATATTTCATTATTTATTTTCAGGTCACCATAACTCCTTTTGGCTAGGGGTGAGTTCTGATATTAGTTTATAAACAAAAATAGAGTTGCGATGGTGAAAAGAGAAGTTGTGTATATATTATATTATATTTTTATTCAGTTATTTTTTTATTTTTAGGTCATCTTAAATAGGTTGTGTTCCTCAATATAGTGAGTAGTGAATATTAATATCGGTTTATGATACAATAATAAGGTAAGTATAGATATTATGTTATTTGGAGTCTTTCCATCGTTATCATTGAGAGGGTTCCGAGAGAGATATGCAACTAAGGGTTTTGAGGGAGCTTCTCTATGCAAAAAACCAGAGATGGTTGGCATGGTGAGTTTCGTATGCCTCTAGAAAATGTTTGGACTATGTCTATCAATTTAATTTGGTGTATATATCAGGGGCTAGGGTTTGGAAGTGGTTTATTCGATGCAGTTTGGGGAATCGATTTTTAGGCCTGGGTAAGCTTTTAAATAAAAACTGATAAGTCATACCTTTCATTAGCTTCTTGATTTGTCAAGGTAGGAGGGGGGGGGGGGGGGGGGGGGGGTGATAATAGAATATGGGGTATTGGGTCTACGATATGGTGTCAAGATTGAAGCTGGGGGACTAATATTTTGGGTCTAAGTAGAACTTTGATGGGCTCCCGAGGTCTTATCCTAGAGGGAATTCCAGGACTTGGTTCCAAAACAAATGTATGGGATTTTGGACTTGTGGGGAGGTGTTAGAACCATCACCGGAGACCTAAAATTTGGGGTTTTTTCGTGGGTCTTTGAGTGGGATCCCATGTTGTTGACGTGTGATCGACTTGTGATTGGGGAGTAGTTTTAAGATTTTTCTCCTAGTGGGTTAAACCTCTCAATATCATACTCTGGTTTCGTGGTTTACAATTCACTATCAAGTGTGGGTGAAGCCATTCCACTTGACCTTTTTCTAGGTAGGGTACTGAAGTTTGTGTTAGACGTTTGAAAAAGGTGTGGGTGGTCCTTTTCCTATTTTGGTGGAACTTTTTAGGTGTTTGGAAGGGAAAAAATATTTTGTGGTTCAGTTTGTAACGAAGGGTTAAACTCTATTAGGTTTTCAGGTGTGTTAGAACTTTCCCTTAAGGTTTTGAAAGTTTGACCTTTTTTTGTTCGAGTGCAAGTGTATTCTAAGAGGAGGTTTTTGTTCGGGCCAGTGGCATTTGTATTTTTTTAAGGTGGTTTGAGGGTGGAAGACTCCCAAAGTTCCACGTAGTTGGGGGTTTTATGACATCGTCAAATGGTAAAATATTAGGTCATGGGGATTGATGGCGACGCTGCAGGAGTTCCCCATACTGGATGGTGTGGCCGAGGTAAGCCAGGATGGTTGAACAAATTGTGTTTCGGAGACTATAGTGGTTTTAGAAGCAAAGCAGGTGTCAAAAAGAAAGGGGTAGGGTTTGTATGATAAAGAGATAATAGAAAATAAAAATTGACCAGAAAGTGCGTTCAGAGGTTGTACGAGGCCGGAACGCTCGAAGTCTCCCCCTCTGGATGGTTCTGTTAGAGGGACTGGAGTAGGGGAATCCATGGTATTTTGCTGTAATTTTTATCAACGACGTAAAAAAGGTTAGTTTCGAAAATGGAACTGAGTCAAGATGAGGATAGGATGACGTTGGGTCATGGTGTGAGTCTGGAGGAGGTGGTGGGTATGACCCTCAAGGGCCTATTCGTAAATTCAATTACAAATCCATGAGGTGTAGTGACATTGATTGAGTCTTGGGTGGGTGGTGAGTGTTTGGGGGCCCATTTTGGGATATTACCCAACTATTTTTGTGTTCCAGAAGGATCGGTATGATTTTATCTTTAGAACAAAATCACATACTACTTTTCTGTTGAATTCATCATGAATGCATGGTTAGGGTAGTCTGATGCTTCATAGATGGCATTATGGGTCCGACCTAGTACGAGAGGGTTTGAGATTTAGACATATTTGGGTTCTATTTTTGGATCTTCCAATTATTTTCTAGAACCGTGAATCATTAATGGCAATTGGGAACCATATTGGATGCTTTATTCACCTGGATGAAGGTTTATTGCATGGCATTGACAAGCGAGTTGGGAAAATATTGGTGGAAATCGACATGAACAAAGGGTTTAGGGAGAAGGTGGTCATTGATTGGTGGGATTGATCATGCTCTCAACCATTGGACTATTGGGGAATTCCATTTAGATGCTCTAAGGGTAGAGAGATTGGTCACCTTTGGAAATAATGTATCTCGTTTGATTTGGACACTGATTGTGGGTCGTCGGATGCTGAGGCTTGGATGTCAGAGGACTTGGGCAAAGATAATATGGCCATTTTGGATTCTCGTCTTCTTTATTTTCCTTCAAATGATTTGACGTTGCTGGTGGACAAACCATTCTTGATTAAGTTTCACTCACTTAATCCATCATTTTTTTCAACATTAAAATCAAATAATAGTGATTCTGTTCAGGCATTGGTGTCTAAGAGTGATGCGGTGGGGAAAATAGAATTTTCTGGTAAGTCTTTCTTCTACAGAGGTGTGATAGATCCGAAGTTGGAATTATTAGGATTAGATAGGTATGGGCGTCCCACAATTACAAATCCTTCCACACTCTTGGACACAGAAAAAGCGATGGTTGGTAATAATTACCCAGAACCCATCAAAATGAGTGGAGGGGGTTATGGGAACCCTGTGGCCTCGTCCTCCAATTTCCATGCTATGTTAGGGTTGGGTATCCTAGATTCTTGAGTCAGTATTAGTCAATTAGAAGAAGAGGAACCTTCCCCTTCTCCATATACGCATGCTAAGGTGTTGTCGGGTGCAAAAGATAACATCATCCCTATAAAGGGCATGCTCATAATTTATCCCTTGACAATATTCTTGGGGACCAACGTGAGGGGTCTCCCACTTCCTATCCTAGATCCTCCTAAGGATGACATCCTACAACTGAATTTCTCAACCTATTCTCCACATCTTGCATCAACTAAGGGAGTTATTCTAGGGGGCATTAAAATTGATTTCTCTTCTATAAACACCCATAGTGCGAGGAAAGTTAATAAAGGACCTGATATAAAGGATGTGGCAAATTATAAGTATCCTTCTCCTTCTCAGGCTTCTCCAAAATATATGGTGCTTACAGGCATTAAAGCCCTTGCTAGAGTTCAGAAATGATTTCTACATACATAAGTATCAGAGGAGTGGGGGGGCTCCAAAAACACCTTGCCCTTCAAAGAATAGGGGTAAATTCCAGTTTTGATCTTTTTTCAAGAAACAATGGTTTCAGGACAACAATCCAACTCATTTTTCCTTTAAATCTAAACAGAATAGGAGGTGGCATTGGTGGATGCTTTGGGTTTGTCGGGGGGTCTACTGGTGGCATGGAATCCTAGGAAAGCAAAGCTAAAAGATTTCTCTATGTCTGCAAGGATTCTTTTAACAGACTACATCAAGTATTTTCCAGAGGAAATCAATCTAATTAATTTCTATGGGCCATATAATTCAAAAGAACTATTTTTGAACTGGATTGTTCCATGGGGAACATTCGGCCTCCCAAATTTAGTGATTGCAGATGACTTGAACTATACTTGGCTGAAATGTGAGATATGGGGGAAGAAATCTAAAATGGATCCATTAAGAGACTATTTTGTGGAACTGATGGGTGGTGCGGATTTAGTATATGTGCAATCAGCTCCTTTGGGTCCTACCTGTAGCAATGGTAGGGTTGGACTAGAGAGGGTGGCTAAAGGATTGGACATATTTTTGTTGTGTGAGGATTCGATTGAGAAAATGGAGAAATACAGGTCATGGGTCGACCCATCGAGAGTCTCAAATCATCACCCAATTTATCTCGAATTTGTTATGGGTGGGTCAGGACCAACGAAACCATTTCAATTCAATAATGAGTGGTTGAAGGTGGCAGGATTTAAAGAAATGATATGCAATGTGTGGCAAGCTCTAAACTACTCAAGGGTTTCGTCTCCATTGGAACTTTTAACAGAAAAGCATTGAACATTAAAGTTTGAGGTTATAGGTTGGGTAAAGGCTCGTTCTAAAACTGATAAAAATAATCTAAAGGAGATTGAAACCAATTATTTTCTTTGACATATCCGAGGTTGTGGAACTAATCAGATAAAGACCTACTCCTCAAGCTAGAAAAGGAGAAAGCTATTATTCTACAGGTTTCATTTGAAAAGGATCGACTTGTGAGTCACATGGCTTGGTTAGAAGTTGGCGATATGAGTTCTAATTTTTTCCGTAAGTATGTGAAATACCAGAGGAACTTTAACTCCATTTGGGATTTGAATACCAAAGAAGGTCTGTTGGTTAATGATCAAGAAGGTATATCAAAGGAGGCTCACTCATATGCCCAATATTATTATAGAGATGATGGAAATTGTTATGTTATTGATCAATTGAAAGTTGTTAAGGAATATCGTAGGATCTTTAACTATGCGAAGGGGGGTGAGTTATTCAAACCTATCCAATTGTAAGAATTAAAAGATGTCATCCTAGCATCACTAGATCAAAAAGTCTGGGCCCTGCCAACTGGACTATGGAATTGTTTCTAGATTCTTTTGAGATCATGGGGTCAGAGCTATAGCGGGAAGTGGAAGATTCCAAAACTAGGGGTGTGATATCAGGTGCTATGAATTCAACTTTGGTGGCTTTAATTCCAAAAAATCCAGCTTCATGTGACTTGGGGGATTTTCGTCTGATTTCACTATGCAATTATGTATATAAAATAATTTTGAAGATAATTGCAAACATGATCAAACCTGCTCTATCAAGGGGCCTCTCGGTAGAGCAATTTGGTTTTCTGCAAAACCGCCAGATTTTGGAAGCGGTGGGGATGGAACAAGAAGTCTTACACAATGTAAATACCGGGTCATTAGATGTTAGGGTCCTACAACTTGACTTAAACAAAGCCTATGATTGAGTCTCATGTGGTTTTCTGAAGTTGATACTGATCCAGAATGGTCTACCCTATGGGATTATGAAATGTATTATGGGTTGTGTCTCATCGGTGTCTTATGCAGTGTTAGTGAATGGTTGTCCAACAGATTTCTTTGAGGTGGAACGTGGGCTTAGATAGGGGTGTCTCATTTCTCCACTCCTTTTCCTTATAGTCATAGAAGGACTAAGCATGTTATTCCAGAAAACAAAGGATGAAAGAAGTATTAAAGAAATAAAGATCAGCAATAACTTATATATTACACACCTTATGTTTTCCAATGATATCATGATCCTGGGGTCGGGTTCTATTACTGAATGCGGTGTCATATCTAACATTTTACAAAACTTCTATGATTTTTTTCAGTTTTATCAATAAAGCAAAAGAAATCTTAGCTCCTACTAAGTGAGGCTGCAAAACATCATAAGGAAGAGGTGGTAAGTTTACTTCAGGTGAGATCCTATCCATTGGCTGAGGGCACAAGATACCTGGGGTTTTTAATTAATTCCAACTGATGTAATGTGGGGGACTGGTTGTGGTTATTGCAGATATTTGATCACAGGATAAAACAATGGGGTTGGCATTGGCTTTCCTTGGGTGGTAAATTAATGTTATCCCGATCTGTTCTCATTAATTTGATTGTTTACTCATTTTCATTATGCAAAGTTCCAAAGTCCATCATTAACAAGATGACAATGAATATCATGGATTTCATTTGGTCCGACGATATTGTACAGTATAAATGTCATTTTGTTCATTGGGAGGACATCGCTCATCCTATGGAGAAAGATGGATGGGGATTGAAGAATATGCATTTATTTTCGTTGGCATTCAGGGATAAAAGTCTCTGGTTGGTGTTCTCTGGTGGTAGTATTTGGTCACTTGTTATAAAGGAAAAATATTTCCGTAGAGTTTCTATGATCTAGTGGGTCAGAAGTTATAATAATTTGTGTAGACATCGAGTTATAATAAGTTATATATGGGTAGGTCTTCTTGGGGATTTCAATCTCTTCTCTTCCTAGTTGGCATGGACATCGAGTGATGGGTGGGCTAGCCGAGTGGGTGAATACCCAATCGTAGGGGGGAATCTTAAACATGAACTATCTCAGGCTCTCGTTTTTCATTTGCATAGAAAGGAGATATATTCCCTTTACCATATTTCTATGGCTCCTGCCAGGCGGTCAACACATCAGGGATGGATTTCAGCTTCTCAATTGGGCCTTTATGGCTCGTTGGCAAAGGAATGGACTGGGTATGTCTANTACCATATTTCTATGGCTCCTGCCAGGCGGTCAACACATCAGGGATGGATTTCAGCTTCTCAATTGGGCCTTTATGGCTCGTTGGCAAAGGAATGGACTGGGGATGTCTATGGTTTAAAGGTGCGTGCTATAATATTGGACTCTTCTCCAGATCTAATAAGTTGGTCATACAATAGTATCAGGAAATATTTCAGCAAAAATGGCTTACCAATAGCTCATGGATGGCTTTTCAGGTAAGCGCAAGTGGCGGTTCTTAATATGGAAGTGGAAAGTTCCTCCATTGATTATCATTTGCTGCTAGTTGGCATTAGACAATAGACTACTTAATTGGAATAATCTACTTCGCAAAGGTATGATCAGTCCTGGTATATTTTCTTTATGTGGGCTGTATGAAGAAAATATTTTACATTTGTATGTCTCATGTAGTTTCTGCTAGTCAGTTTGTAAGATTATTGGTAAATTGATCAAAGTGGATACTTCTTGGTGTTGTGATTCTCTATCGACCTATTTTTTTTCCTAGCATAAGAAATTCCCTTCCTGGTACACACTGCCATGTTTCTTTTTATTGGAAGTCTAGCGTTGCAGAAATCTTCGCATATTCGAGGGATCAGTCTCAAGCTCTTCTAACATTATTGTTATAATTCTAAAAGCTTATGTTGAAACCGGCGGGGATCTCTCTTCTTGTGGCAATCTTCGTTTGGTTACAGGGGTTCCAAAGGATATAACTCCATTTCATAGTCTAGTGGGTTATTTTGATGGAGCTTCTCATGCGGCTTCTTTCCTTTGTGGTGTTGGTACAATACTTCAGATGGAGTATCAGAGTTTTTATAAGCTATGGATGAATTGTAGTCCTGGTACAAACACCAAGGGAGAGCTCCTCTCCCTATGGATTCTCCTACATTTCTCTTTGTAACTTGGCTTGGATGGGCTCCATATTTTTGGTGAGTCCAATATCATCATAGACTAGGCAATGGGATTGCATCGGATTTTTCTCCTCCAATTAGATTCGTGGCTAAAACATGTTTAGGAGTTTATTTCTATGTTCCATGAAATTTCCTTTTCACATATTTTCAGGGAATAGAATCACAAGGCTGACATTTTTATCCAAATTAGCTTTGCAGGTGGAATATGGTTTTATCTTTTTTGAAAGATGATCGGATGGCATCCTGGTCTTGACAGGGGGTAGGATGGCAGCTTTTGAATGATTGTTGGGGCTTTCCTGGTGGCCTGTTTTGTGGTTACTTTGGGGAGGAATCGACTTTTTTTCACTCTTATGGCTGGTGCCAATTTGTTGGTTTTACTGCGGACTATTGTGTCTTTTTCTGTTTGGTTTCCCTCTTGACTTGTGGGACCTAGTTTGTTCATGTTTTTTGGGTCTAGACTACCTTTTTCGGTTTACTATCAACCATACTTTTCAAATGTTTCGGACATTTTTTACTATCGTTACAAATATTTATATAAAATATTGTTTTTTTAAGGAAAAAGGTAATATTATATTATATGATATTATTTTATGTTATTTTAAAAAAAAATTAGGAAACAATATATGTCAGTTTTTTTTATTTTTACTTAAAGATAGTTTTTATTTACAAGGGTTCCAAAGGATATAACTCTAGCTCATAGTCTGGTGGGTTATTTTGATGGAGCTTCTCATGCGGCTTCTTTCCTTTGTGGTGTTGGTGCAATACTTTAGATGGAGGATCAAAGTTGTTATAAGCTATTGATGAATTGTAGTCCTGCTACAAACACCAAGGGAGAGCTCCTCTCCCTATGGATTCTCCTACATTTCTATTTGGAACTTGGTTTGGATGGGCTCCATATTTTTGGTGATTCCAAGATCATCATAGACTGGGAAATGGGATTCCATCATATTTTTCTCCTCCAATTGGATTCGTGGCTGAAACGTGTTTGGGAGTTGATTGCTATGTTCCATGAAATTTCCTTTTCACATATTTTCAGGGAACAGAATCACGAGGCTGGCATTTTTGTCCAAATTAGCTTTGCAAGTGGAATATGGTTTTATCTTTTATGAAAGATGGTCGAATGGCATCCTGGTCTCGACAGCGGGTAGGATGGCAACTTTTGAATGACTGTTGGGGCTTTCCCAATGGCCTATTTTGTAGTTACTTTGGGGAGGACTCGACTTTTTTGCACTCTTATGGCTAGTGCCAATTTATTGGTTTTACTGCTGACTATTGTGTCTTTTTCTTTTTGGTTTCCCTCTTGACTTGTGGGATGTGGTTCCTTCATGATTTTTGGGTCTAGACTACCTTTTTTGGTTTACTATTGACCATACTTTTTAGATGTTTTAGACATTTTTTACTCTCTTTACAAATATTTATATCAAATATTGTTTTTTAAAGAAAAAAGTAATATTATATTATGTGATATTATTTTAAAAAAAATTAGAAAACAATATATAACAATTTTTAATTTTTAATTAGAGATAGTTTTTATCTAGTTAATATATTTATTGGTAGGTTAAGTTTAGTTTTATTTAAAGAATAAGTTAATATTTCTTTTAACTTTAAGATTAATGTTTTTAAGGTTAGACGTATATTATATTAATAAGTAAAGATAATTTATGTGTTTTGTAGGTTACGTTATCCTTTTAATATCATATACATGATTAGTATATTATATAATCGGTGAGGGTTTTAGTTTTTCATTTAATGGTAAAGTTAGTATATTATTAACAAGTTAGTATTTAATTAATTATTTAAGTTAGGGCGAGTATTCACTTAAACATTAAAGTTTTTTTTAACCATTATTATGTTAGGTTATAATTAGGGTGTTTATTTAAGTTAGTGTTAATATATTAGTTAAGTATAAAATTAAAAGTTAATTAATTAAGAGCTAAAGTTAGTATATTAATAAAATTGTTAGAATTAGTATAAAGTTAGGGTTAATTCATTAATTAAATTGTAATGTTAACAATTTAATTATTAAGTTAGGATTGATATATTAATAAAATTATAGGGTTAGTAATTTAGTTGTAAAATTAGGATTAATATAATTTTCTCGTCACCATAAATATCTTTGGCTTGGCTAGGAGTATGTCATTTGATGTAAACACTTATCATATATGTTTATATGTTTACTCAAAAAAATTTAGAGTAGTTGTAGTTAGTATATTATTTATGTTATCTATTAAAATAAAAAAGTGATTGGTCAGTTTCTAGTTTTTAATTAAGGATAATCTTTATTTAGTTAGTATATTTATTAATAAGTTAATATTAGTTTTATTTAAGAAATAAGTTAACATTTTTTTTAATGTGAGGTTTAGTGTTTCTTAGGTTAGTATATTATATTAATAAGTAAACATAGTTGATTTATTTTATAGCTTAGGTTAGCCTTTTAATTATATATACATAGTTAGTATATTATCTAATTAGTTAGGGTTTAATTTCCATTTAGTGGTAAGGTTATTATTTTTATTTTTTGTAAGCTAGTACGCATGTGGGATTTATTTAAATAGTTATTTATTTGTGTTATAATTAGGGTAATTTTTTAAGTTAGTGTTAATGTATTAATTATGTATAGAATTAAGAGTTAATTGATTAAAAGATAAAGTTAGTATATTAATCCAAGTTGTTAGGATCAGTACATTGAAGTTATGGTTAATACACTAATTAGATGGTAATGTTAGCAATTTAATTGTGAAGTTATGCTTAATATATTAATAAAATTCTAGGGTTAATATTTTAGTTGTAAAATTAGGGTTAATATATTTTTTATTCAAATTTTTCATTAGAATCCTAAAAGTAGTTGGTAATCACAAGATCATTCAAAACAATAATTAGTGGAATTTTACATAAAACAACTTTAAAACTTAATAAATTCTATTAATTTTAAATATGTTCTCCAAAACCTGGGATCTGGAGACATTTTTCTCTCAAGCATGATCGATACTTTGAGTCTCAAGACATTGGTATCACAAAGTATTAACGTAGTCTTTGTTATATCTCTTTACATAATCCACTACATTAAAAAATATAGTCTATCAACAAAAAAATAATCTAACCTTCCATCTATACATTTGTTGGAGCACATCTTGTTCATAAAAAAACTGTGCATCATAAATGAAGCCACCTTATTCAAGTCTTTTTAAAGCCGAATTGATAGCTTAGGAAAATATTTGAAGCTATTGATTACATTGATGCTAGATTGATGTCAAGAATGATACCTTGATTGCATTGATTCTATATTTTCATATCAAGAAATTGTATCTCTTTGGGAATAATACTCCTCGTTCCCCACTCTTATCACTTTTAGTTTTTTATTGTTCACAATTGTTGAGGTCATCAACATATCATAGGTTTGTGAATTCTTTATTTTTGAATTTGTTACACTTGATGCTTGATGTGTCAAGGTCTAGTGGTGGCTATCTCCATTATTATTTTCAGCATCACAATATTTGGGAAGATTTTTATATCTTTCATGATTCTCAATGATCAAGGAATCAACTTTGCTTGTGATTGGTGTACATTGATTTTAAGAATTTGTGAATAAAAAAAAAAATCATTGATTAAAATCCTATATGGATCACAACCACTTAGTGTGATTGGTAAATGTTTTAGTGCAATAGTTCACAATCAATCAAAGGGTTTCTCTAATTAAAGCACATAATGTTTTCAAAACCAAATAGACCAAGTTTATGAAGTATGACAAAATAAAAGATCAAACCCATTGACTTCTAGAGACCACACTTATATATCATATAGATACCCTTTGTGATAGTGTGTTAAGGTTTGTAAGAGTTTTTTATATATTTTTAGTGTGAATTTTGATTTAGTGCAAACATTGATTTATTTAAGAGTGCTAGCTCAATGGAAAAGCACCCGCCTTACATGCATTAGGTTGGTGGTTTGATTCCTCCATGCCCTATCTACATAAATCAATGACTAATTCAATGACCAGTTAACAATAATGAATGTCTAAATAAATGATCAGTTAACAATAATCATTGACTAAATAAATGACTAGTGAACAACAATTAGTTTATTTTTATAGCTAAATGAATTTATGTTAATTAATTTATTTAATATAGATTTTACTAAAATATTGGGTAATGATTTTTTAAATTTATTTTTTTAAATTTCTATCCATGTTATACATATATTACTAGCTAGATTGATTGAATGAATGAATTGATTATAATGGTGGTAGGTGTAAGAGGATCATTTTAGATTTCTTAAGAAAAAGGAAATGATTTTCCTTGGAGACTAGGATTTGCTATAAATAATGAGGTGGAATCCTTAACAATATTCCAATGTTTGTTAAGGTATGTGGAATCAAGTGCATTGTTATTATTGGGAATGCCTCCATCATCATCTAACTTTTTTCATGACTTTTTTCCACCATTAAACCTAACAAATCTTTTTGATACAAATTGTACTATCCTATCCTAGACCATGTTTAAAAAAGGGAAAATTAACTTGCTAATAAAGGAGAACTTGTAGGTGAAAGAAAGCTAAATGTAAATAATTTTGGCCATATTGGAAAAATGTAAGTACATGTGTTGGAAAATGATTTATTGCCACATTCCTTTCCTTCCATTCCTTGCACATTATTGGAAACAACAATTAATATATGGCACAACTTGGAGTGGGATTTGCATTAGTGTAGGAAATTTTGGTATTTGCATGACACTCTTATCTTTCTTCATGCTCTTCTATGCAAGTGTAGGTTCAATGAATTTCTCTTATGAACTTGTTTGAACAATTTTTGGTTCAAAAAAATAGACTTGTGGTTTTGGGAGACTACGATGTGATTGTAGGTGTTGGCAAGGGGTTGGGGCAAGTGAGTTATGCAGTGTCTCGGCAACTGCATCTGGTGCACTCTGTGCTGGGGACTGTTCTATCTTGATTGCGATTTTGTTTGGGTTTTTTTTTGACACACTCTCATGTTTTGGAGAAGGATTGTGTAATATGGCATATTTGTGCAAGATTATATAAGATGTGCTGAGTATGGTTCAATCCTTATCTGTTATCTGTTATGATACAGCAATACCACTTTTTGTTACAATGATGCAATGTGATTTATGTAGATCTGTTATGATGCTATGATTCTACTTTTGATACAATGATGCGAGTTAGTTTCTCCTTTCTTTTTTAATGCGATTTGTTAACTATAAGTCAATGTAATATTTGTGACTGTTGAATGTGGTATGATGTTTCATGATTAATGTTGTGATAAGATACGGTGATCGCATAAGTCATGGTTCTCCCCAGTCGGATCCCCATGTCCTCCTTCCCCACTATCAAAAACTCGGTTCTGATAGCTCTCTCTTGAACGCATGAGGTGAGACCTCATCTGCTTCGTAGACGTTGCTGGGTAGGGTAAAACTTATTCGGACTGGTGCTCAGGGAGATTGCGATGTATGACATCGACAGAGTTGGAAACATTGTTGACGAAGCTTTATTGGTGGGCTACACCAACAAATGGTTTTGTTGCTGGGACCGAGTTGAAACTAGGAGGGGGATACATTTTGGAATATGACTCGATCGGAGATCAAGTAGTGGTTTGATCAGAAGTTGTAATAGTTTGCTAAAGCTGAAAACGAAAACCTGAAGTTGTCGACAAGTCAATGGATGGCTAGATATATCCATGATGGTCCTCATGAGTGGTACTTTTGCAAATTTTTGGTACTCTTGCATGAATGGTTGACCAAATTTGCTAAGCAAAAGATGAATTTCCAAGGAGGAGAGCTGACATCGTGGAACCCAGAATTGATCCAAGCGCTGCAGGAAACTAACAACAAGACGTCGTGGGCAGTTGAGGTATCATTAGATAGCATCTTAGAGGGATGCATCAATAAATTTACTGTTGATACTAATAAATATTTTAGCAAAGCAGAAAGGGAATTTTTCAGTGGACCTCATGGTTAGTTCTTATTGTCGCTACAACTCTCAATTAAGCAACTAGTTTGTGAAAAGGGTATCCTAAAGATGGACCAAGAGTAGTGGACCTCTGGTGTGTGCGGGATGTAGGCACTGCAACCAAAAGGGGGGAAATGAATAAGGAAAATAAGGGGTAGATGGGCATGATTTAGGGTGAGAATATAAAGGTCGTTGAAGAAACAAGTGGTTGTACGAGGGGAGGATCAAGGTATCAAGAAAAGAGGTAGAGGATGAGAGAAGGTCCTGCTAAATTCAAAGTGCGATACCGTGAAGAACAACCACATGGGATGAAGTGACCTTTCTGTGACGACGAGTATATACAAGCCCAGGCTACACCTAGAATAATGAGAGGATCGAACCCGAGTAGTAGTGTTCCTACCCCTCCGCGTACTACTCCACCACAAGGATGGAATGTGCATTCTACGTCAACTTGCTCGACGTGTCAACAATAGTCTAGTAATAGAGCACCAGTAGGAGGAAGAAGGCCTGGGATGGAGGGAAACGAGATGAAGTTGCCAATATTCAATGGAAATGGCATTAATGATCCAGAACAGTACTAGTTCTTATGTGAAGCAATCTAGATGGCTCGACAAACCATCGATGATGATGTCAAGAAATGTCAGCTAGCCACTACTCTAAGGGGTTGCGCATTGGAATGGTTTATGAGATTCACATGACTGCCTCAGGGAGGTGCTGCAAAAACATTGGATGAGATCAGAATAGGGCTATTTGAGTAATTTAAGAAGCCAAAGTCCGAAGCTCAGTACATTACTGAATTGAAAGAGATAAAACAATTCCCCAATGAAACAATTTGGGATTTTGATCAGCAATTTAAGACAATGATGGCTCGGGTCAGTTTTTCAATGAAATATGTTCAGCGAAAAGAATGGTTCATTACAGCGCTTGTCCCGAATATTCGAGAACCATTAATGCAGTAAAATATTGTGACACAGAGTGAGGCTCTGGAGACCGCGATGACGCTGGAAGCGTTGCTAGTAGGAGAAAATGTTGTTGGAATAAATCAGATTCAGGCACAGCTGGCCAATCTAACAGTTCAACTGCAAGACATCAAAAAGGCCAAGGAGGAAAGTGATGATCTTTGGTGACCCATTTTAATGCAGGCGGACATACCAAGGATACATGTCCAGCATTTCGAAGTTATTTTCTATCAGGAGCCCCTAATCCATTGACTAGTGCTGGTGTACCCTGGTGTCATATCTTCCAGGTCTATGGGCATCAACACGAGAACTATGATTACATGCAGAATATGGTTACTAAAGCAGAGAGCTTGTACTATACATTTTTCTAGTCAGTTGGACATGACGACATGAACTGATGCACTTATGATTTCCTCCAAGAAAGGACATATGATTCATACTTTGTGAAAAGGAAGGAACCCTGGATAGTGCAAGCACCACCACAAGTAGTGCATCTAGTAGTACATGTACCATATACACCACCACCTCCCTTGCAGTTCATCTTTGCGCAACCTCAGTTGCAGTTTGTATCACAGCCGCAAATAGTCGTACAACCACAGTATAGCCAGGTGTAGTGACCATAGTATAATTAGCCACAAGTTGCGTAATATGTTCAGCAGCAACCAAACATTCCATAGCAGCAACTGGATCAACCGTATTTTCAACCGGGAGGAAGCTATCGAGGATTCTGTGGAGGCTTTAAGGGCTGTGACGAAGGCTTTGGTTGAGGAAGTGGTCAAGGTAGGGAATCCATTCAGTGTTATACATGTGGGGTATTCGAGCACTATCAGAGAGAATTTCCTCATGTGCAATGTACATACTGTGCAGCCAGTGATCATAACATCGAAAATTGTCCTCAGTTGATCATGAAATGGCAGGATTTCCATATTCCCTAGTTGCAGAACACCCAGAATCAAAATCAGCCTCTATTCCAGGTATAGAATCATCCACCCCTGTAAGGTCAGATCCCACTACAAAATCAGACTCCAACTCAGAACCCACCTTAGGCTCAAAATACACCAATGGATCAAGCTACAAATCAGCCACTGAATCAACACCCACCGGGATCTCAAGCCCATAACTTGCATCAAGGATCGATAGTTGTATCAATCCATGCAGAACAAAGGATGAAGGATGTTGATGTTGGGATTGTCACTTGTACTGGTGCAATAACTGGTGATGTTGAATGGAAACCTGTTCGACCTGCTAGCAAGAAAAATATTGCATTTGATATTGCAATAGAAAAATATGCTTTCTTTGAAGTGAAGAAGGTGATTGGAAGGAATCCAGGTAAGATGCCAATTATTGACATGCCTTTTGGTTTTGACCCATTTGTAGAAGTAGGACCATCGCAACAACATGGCACTTTGCATAAGTTTTTTGAAAGTTGTATATCGTTGGAAAGGGACTTGGATGCCCTTGTTGAGCTTGAGACATTATTGCACCTTCTGAATAAGACAGTGAAGGATTCTACTGGGAATTCCTTGAAAAAAAGAAAGACAGGAAAGGAAATGAGGATGAATATCTAGATTGGGGATTATGAGGTTGACTCGTTCATCCTGGACCTTGGATTCGATGTCAACTTCTGATGAAGCAAACCTGGAAATCGATGGGAGATCCAATGCTAGGATGGTCACTAGTGCAGCTGCAGTTGAAAAATCAGGCGAAGGTTTAGCCCATCGGTTGTGTTTCGAATTTGGTTGTCGACATTGAAGGTATGAAAATGCATGCTGACTTTGATGTGATAGAAGTTGTAGAAGATGGTGGTTCCTATCCAACACTACTAGGAATTGGGTGGGATAATGATAGCATGGTATTTATCAACTTCAAAAATCGAGTTATGACATTTAAAAACTAGGATGTTAAGGTCATTGCTCCTATGGACCCTCAGGTAGGATGTCACTATATTGAACCAGTGAAGGATGAAGTCGAGAGAAGTTGGGATCAGGCATACAACATCTTCGAGGACTACATACATCCCACTATCGATGGTGAACCTGGATGGTGCAGTGCAAGTTTTGCGTCCTTAGATCCTGATGATGCTCTAGAAAATTGGCATAATCATTTGCATGAGGTATCATTCTAGAAGTGTGGGTTAATTACGTAGTCTCTTCGACATGTTGCAACTGAGATGGTTGAGTTGCCCATTTATGAAGGATTGCCAGGACTCTGTGAGTCCTTTCAAGAATTTGAAAATAAAGTGTTGGAATTGCAAAGGATATTGGCTCTTGACGTAGCACTAAAGGCTACCTCGGTCTGCTGGTGGACAACACACAAACAGATGATCCACGACTGGGAGCAGTGTCATAGATTGATGATGGTCTGTTTTGGCAATATAGAGGCTTACCATGCTGGGAGATATGATGGAAAAAATGACCCCACCAGTCGTTTGACCGAATGTCAGACATTATGGAGATTGTGACACATATATGAGTGGGTTCACGCTTTTGTTCATACTCTTGAAGAAATACCATGGTCCTGGTATGTAGCAGCAGAGTTTTACAGGACCATTACCATTTGGGAGGAGTTGTCAGTTTTCTTTGTGTAGATGTTTAACTTCTAGGACGATGACGCTAAGGTATGTAATGCTTCACACATTATCCATGACATAGTACTAAAATTCATCCCTGTTGCATACCCAGTTGATCCCCATGCAAATTGCTTCGTCCAATCCATGATGATGTGCTACAACTTGTCCTCAGAACTTGAAGACGACGATGACCTATGGAATGTTAATATCCTAGAGTCTGAGGGAATTTAAGGTGTTGTAGCTCTCAACATACCAACGGACTTGATGAACTAGCTGCTACGCATTGGGAAAATTGACATTAGGACGAAAGAAAACCCAAAATTTTCCAATGTTGGGGACTATTGGGGAGAAGAGACGATATCCAAAATCACATATCTACTGCATGAATTCCAGGATCTGTTCCCCACATGATTTTCTGAGATGAAGGGGATCCTTGGTGATTTGGGAGAAACGAAGATTTTTCTCAAGCCGAATGCAAAACCAATCTGCCATAGGACGTATAGACTGAACCCACGGTATATGGATCACGTGAAAAATGATACTGATAGGATGATCGATGCTGGAATCATCGATTCGGTAGAAGAATCAGATTTGATAATCTTGATGGTATTCGAATACAAGAAGACTAGAGAAATCCGCATCTATGTCGATTTAAGAAAATTGAATGATGCATGTATGCGCAAGCCGTTCTCAACCCCTTTCACAGATGAACTCTTGGAAGGTGTAGGAAGCTAGGAGGTATATTCCTTCATAGATGGTTTTTTAGGCTACCACTAGGTCCATATCGCGAAGGAGGATCACCATAAGACTACATTCGTCACTGAACAAGGTTGTTTCCAGTATACCATCATGTGATTTGGGATGAAAAATGAACCCATCATATTCTCCCATGTCATTGTCACAGTCTTTAAGGATTTTATTCAGAAGTTGCTGCAGGTCTATATGGCTAACTGGACCGTCTACGACTTAGCTAAAGACCACCTGGACAATCTGTGATTAATGCTGGAATGGTGTTGGTAGCATCAAATTGCCTTGAATTCCTAGAAATGTATTTTTTGTGCACCCTTTAGCATATTACTTGGGCAAATCATCTGCAAACAAGTTCTGTTGGTAGATCCGAAAAATATTGCGATGATCCTTAGTTTATTACCGCCGATGAATGTAAAAATTCTTTGAGCAACACTGGGCCACACAGGCTACTATCGTAAGTTTATCAGGGGATATCCTACGATTACCACTCCTATGGAGAAGCTGCTAAAGAAAGATGCTACATTTGAATGGACTCAGGAATGTTAAGGAAGCTTCGACACCCTAAAGTCCAAGATGGCCTCTGCACTAATACTGGTTTTTCCTTACTAGAATAAGGAATTCTATGTACATGTTGATGCCTCTTCCACTGCATAGGGGGTTGTTCTCGTGCAACCAGGCGAAGGCGACTTGGATCATCCCATAGCGTATGCTAGTAGGAAGTTATCATTTGCTGAATGGAATTACACCATGACTGAAAGGGAAGGTATGGCGATGGTATATGCTCTGCAAAAGTTTAGGCACTATTTGTTGGGTGGACACTTTAAGATGTTCACCGATCATTCATCTTTGCAATACCTAGTAAATAAACCTATCTTGGGGGGGAGAATATGCAAGTGGTTCCTTTTGTTCCAATAATTTGATTTTGAAATAGTGGTCAAGCCAGGATGGTTGAACATTGTCCCAGATCATCTGTCACATATTGAGAATGGTGAAGAACCAACTAATATTAATGATGGGCTTCCTGATGCACAATTATTTTGAGTTGAAATCACAGATGATTACTATGCCCCCATTGTTTAGTTTTTATCTACTGGCATCGCCCCTACAGATATGTCGATTAGCCAGAAGAAGTAGCTGGCCATCAAAGATTTTTATTTTTCACTCATTGCAGGACAGCTATATAAACTTGGACTGGATGAGATATTGCGGTGATGTGTCTTACCACATGAGCAGGGTCCCCTTCTAGATGAAGTGCATGCAGGTGTTGTGGGAGGTCACTATAGAGGCCGTGCCACTTCCCGGAAGGTGTTGTGTGCTGGGATTTGGTGATCCACGTTGCATAACAATGCCACAAACTATGCCGACAGCTTTGGTGTATGCCAATGGGTTGGTAAACCATTGCGAAGAGATGATATGTCATTGGTACTGCAGGTGACTCTGCAACCATTTGATAAATGGGTCGTCCACTTTGTGGGTGCTATCAATCCTCCAGGTAAGCGNTATTATCACTACAACTAACTACCTAACTCAGTGGGTGGAGGCTACACTAGTCATTGATTGTACCGCCACAACAACATCGTGGTTTATTTTTGAGAACATTGTGACACGCTTTGGATGTCCTCGAATCCTAATGAGCGACCAAGGTAGTCACTTTATCAACCAAATGATAAAATCGCTAACCGAGGAGCTTCAGGTACAACATAAGCAAAGTACTCCCTACCATCCATAGGAAAATGGCACTGTTGAGGCCTTCAACAAAATTTTGGCGACAACGTTGACGAAGGTATGTAACACCCACCACGATGACTGGGATCTGACAATTCCTAAAGTTTTATGGGCCTATCATTCTACCTACAAGTGGCTCATAGGTCAGACACCGTTTAAGTTGGTTTCTGGGCAAGAGGCAGTCATGCCGATGGAGTACATTGTTCCCAGCTTGCGCATTTCCATGGAAATGGGCATGGAAGATGCAGAGGCATTAGAAGAATGTGTTGCACAGCTAATTCAACTCAATGAGGATTTTTTCATCACAGCCTTCCAACAACAGGCTATGAAAGATCAATAGAAGGCATGGCATGATTGCCATATTAAGCACAAACAGTTCACGGTAGGAGATTTCGTGTTGTTATATGACAGTAAGTTTATAAGGAATTGAGGTAAGTTAGAAATGCACTGGCTAGGTCCATATCTTGTTCAGTCTATAACATCTAGAGGCACCATGTAGTTGCAGCAATGAGATGGTGTCGTGTTACCAAAGCTCATTAACGGGAGTCACTTGAATCCCTATAGAATGGGGCTAGCGATGCACACCACCTAAAGTACTAAAAAAAAGGTGAGCCTCGAGAGCGGGGCTATGCAAGGATGAAGTTATAGGGAGTCGTCGGTTGACCATTTGCAACAGTTGTCGAGCTGTGGGGTGGTCAAATCAGGTAATCAATGCAAGTAGTTAAACTAGTTGGCTGGCAGTGCTTGTTGAAGCGACCCGCATTAATGGGTGATCCGATCGTTAGCCGCATAAGATCGTCGATGTATTTGGCATCATTAATACCCAATTTGGTAATAATGGTGCAGTTATATTTGGTAATGATGGATTTGGAATTAGAGGTGGCTATAAAACACAGTACAGGAGGCGTCAGTTGGCATTATTAAGTTATGAGAGCCGAAGTAGATGGTGAATTTGGTGCACAGTATTAAGCTAAGTGTTGAGTATATTTCACATTGTTGAGTGTATTTCCTAGTTTTGTGGGGTAAGGGATGCTAAGCGGCCTTAACACCATTGAAATTTTGAGTGAATACGAGTCCCCTGTTCATCCCACGGCTATAGAAGAGGAAGTTATGAGTATGCTAGTGGGTTCATTGTCCATTCCAAAACTGAACCGACAGGCTCAAAGACCCATTCTAACAGCCCCTGAGAAGTGGCAAACTCGTACCTCTATGCGAATGCGGGGAGAAGGCACTACCCAGATGGGGCCATCGAGCTCAAGCACGGTTGAGTTCATGACACCCTGGGTTGTCTTGGTGCATGATATTTTGGGATACGTTTCTCCCACACATCCAATCCCTAAGCCACGTCAGTTGTAAAAAAACTAGAAGTACCCACCCAAGTTCCCACAACTTCCAGAAGGGACGATGTTATGGAGAAAACTTCCTATGGCTTGGTGTACCACAACAGACAGATTAATCACAAAAACCGATCCTTTCCAATATGCAAGAGAAACCAAACATCTAACACTAAAGGATCTCGATATATACCTTATTCCGGATGGTTGATGTAGATCCCCGTTGAGCTATTCCACTTTCGCTTGTATAAGTAATTTTCTATCTCAACACTCAGCAAACAAGACAAGCATGCTATATATAATTTTGTTAGACCTACTCTAGCATATATAATCAATAACGTATAAGCATTTAAAAGCATCCATCGATTCAATACTCATTTAAATACACATTATTGGACTAGAAAAGATATTTCTATTAATATAAAATAGAGATTACAATAGTGAAAACCTCTATTGGCATGTCTGCGAATCGAAGAAACTGAGTCCTCCACCTAAACCTCCACGACTTCAATCCTCCATCTCTCAATAGCAAGATCATAAGAAAAGGCAAGCTTGGGAACAACACTAAGTGCTTTAAGGGACAAAGGGATGCAGACTCAAGTATAAGCTCTGGCAACAATGGACTATAGTGTTCTTTCTCTTCAATTCATCCTCCCTTCAATGTATCCAAAGGGTTCCTTATATAGTGCTTCAATGGGGTAATGGAAGGTCGAATCCAAGCGATCTCAAGGCATATGGAAGGCCAAGAGATAAGTGATTCGGATCCACATCAAGGAAAACTCCAAAACTATTTGGCCTTTTGCACACATCCCGATGTATGCAGGTTTAAGGATCAAATCCATGTATATATGAGAGAATAGGTTTAAAAGTCGTGTATATCAAATAAGACATGTTTTTAGGGATGATGTTGGAAACATAAAAGGTACAAAAATGGTCCATGGGGTCTAAAGAGTCTGCAAAGGGACAGGGAAGGCCATAAAGGTGTGATCCACCATGTGTGGTAAAATCAACTGTAACAGATGACAAGCTCCATAGATATCATCCCTGCATTGATCAGGCTCAATTTTGACGACCATGACTTGATTTTGCTTAAATATGTCTCGAATGAGCCCTACGAGTTTGTTATGATAGCCCCTGGTGGCCTCATTCATTGAATTTCAAACCAATGGGCCAGTGGCTTAGAGAAATCTGGATTGCTAGGGCTCATCAATATGCCCCATGTTGGCCGTTTGAATGAAGCACATGCATGTGTAAAGAAAATATTGGTATGCTTCCATGGAGGGATGCTTTGGATGACTACGCCAATCCATGTTACTATCGACTTGATTTCCAACATTACTGGGTTTCCTAAGGCTAGGGAGGACCCAACGCAATATATTCATGTACGAGATATGGAAAAAAGACTTGTAAAGCAGCTGAAGGAGCGCTTCGGGTTACAATAGGACGGTTGTTCCTATAGCATTAACAATATCAACTCGCAAGTCGTGTGAATTGGGTCCAGAATTCTTTCTAGCAATGTTGTTCATGGCAATCGACCTGTTTAATGCAATTCAAAAGTTGTCGCCTATGCTCAAAAATGTGCGGAGGGAGTTCAAATGAATTGGTCATCATTTTTGTTGAATCAATTGCTCGAAGATGCGCTCCTTGCTCAGAGCGAGATCCCCTTTTCTTATAGTTGGATTTTGAGTCTCATCACCCTGGTTTCTTGGATGGAGCTAGAGGACTACCATCCAATGACTATTGAGGAAACCAAGGTTTGTCACAGTTCCCACTATCAAAACTTGTGTTGGGTCGAAGAACCCAATCACCAAACAAATTACGCTATTCATTTCTAGATCTATTGGAAGGCACTGCAAGCGATCGCTATAGCTGTTCCAAGAATTCCCCCCTACACCATGTCTAAGTATCAAAGGATCATTTAATTTGCTATTGGACCCCACTCCATTCATATTAACGCTAGGCAGGATCCCGATAAGCAGTGGCTACCATTTCCTTACAATATTACCAGGAAAGATTTGGACACTATTGTGCAAGAATGGTTGGGCGACTGGCATGTCCCGGTGAGTCAAGAGGAGTTAGATAAGGACATACCCTCGGAAGTCCATGAAGACCCTGTCCTGAGAGAATTAAGTGCCCATGACTCTCACAATGAGTCATCCACGAAACCTGAAGATGCAGCACAACGGATGCGGGAGGAGACTCGCACCAAATGGTGACAAGAGTATGAGGATGGAAATGGTACTTAATCTAGATTAGAATATCAATTACATCGACTTATCAAGGCTATCATAGATTCCTCTACAGTTGTGACTATGGAAATCTATGAATCAAACCATACAGAATTTGGTGTGGTAAGAACTAAGCTAGAATCAATTTTTTATATTGTTTCCAAGCAACCATTGGCACAACCTTTGTTGCATGATATCTCGTTGATCAACATTGAGCCCTAGGTTTGAAACATGCAAGTTCCCCTAAATGCGATTGATGTGGGAAATTTAGAAGGTCATCAGCAGTTGCACTGAATCCAGAGCATGACTGTGGACCTGAACAAGCTATCCACTCCAGAATTGGTTGAGTTGCAGGATGGCACCACACTAGAGTTGGTGACATTATAACAGGCATTGATGACGAGTTATGTCGAAGCCCATAATTCTACTGAGTAGCTAAAGAATGTTGTCGCGGAGCTGTTCTAGGTCCGTGTGCATTTGGCCAGAGAAAAATTACAAGAAATCAACACACTCAAGCCAACACAGGCCGAGATGCAGCGAAATACTATTGCAGAGATTATGAATCTCATGAAGGCACAAGATTTCCTAATTGTGGAACAAGCGACACTGTGTGTACAGTATAGCGAATTGGAGTAGGCTATCTCTGTGGCTTGTCAGAACATGTTTGACACTAACATCGAGCTCACCCCAGTTGAGAAGTCCCAGTGATTGGGACAGACCTTGGTTCAACTTCAGGACCATAACTTGTTGCTTCAAGCTCAAGCACAACCCACTACCCTGTCAGAGCAGGTTGTGGAGCATAAGGCCTCCCTTGAGGAAATTGCTACTCAGTTTGGCAACATGGAGCAAGAGGCCAAAGCTATTCTGGAGGAAACCACATAGTTCTAGCAGAGTATTATTTAGGATGACCAGCTGGATCAACTCACTATGCAGGTGCAAGAGGCAGAGGGTCAATTGACAACTTTGCAGTCCGCGCTGAAGGCCATGTCCCTGATGGTACAAATCACCTGGGCCGCCAAACTGAAGGATATCCAGCAGCGCTCTGCCCATGACCAAGAGAGCCAACAAAAGCATCATGAGCAACTTGATGAATTCCAAGATATGGACAACCAATTTCCTGTTAAAGTTGTCGCCGCACTTCAGGTTATTCAAGAGAGTCGACAAATAGTTGATAGCAAGGCCACCGAGGAGCAGCCGGTCCAGCAAATGGTGAGTAATTGTTAGAATAATGCTGCTAAACTACTGCCTACACCCTGTCGACTTGACGTGGCTCGAGGATGAGCCAAAAAATTGTGTTTGGGGCCTATTAGAAAGGGGTTGGGGTGAATGAGTTGCGCAATGTCACAGAAGCTGTGCAAGCTCATGCGGTATTGTGCAAGGTCCGTTTAGCACGATGAGCAAAGAAGTAACTAGTTTTTGAATATTTTATGTATATGTGGGCCCAATTTTGTTGTAATAGGTAAGTAGCAGTTAGAAATTAGTTAATAATGTACCCTTGAGGTAAAGGCATAGGCCTATTTATAGATCCTTTGTTATAATGATAAACATACATGATTTTGGCACTGCATCTAGTGCACTCTGTGCTAGGGACTGTTCTGTCTTGACTGTGATTTTGTCTGGGTTTCTTTTTTATGCACTCTTCGGTTTTGGAGAAGGATTGTGTAATATGGAATATTTGTGCAAAATTAATATAAGATGTATTGAGTATGGTTCGATCCTTATCTATTGTCTATTATGATGCGGCAGTACCACCTTTTGTTACAATGATGCAATGCGATTTATGTATATTTGTTATGATGCTATGATTCTGCTTCTAATACAATGATGAGAGTCGATTTCTCCTTTCTTTGTTAATGCGATATGTTAACTATAAGTCGATGTAATCTCTATTATTGTTCAATGTGGTATGATGTTTCATGATTAATTATGTGATAAGATAGGGTGATCACATAATTCATGGTTCTCCCCAGTCGGATCCCCTTGTCCTCCTTCCCCACTATCAAAACTCAGTTAAGACAGCTCTCCCTTGAATTCCTTGGGTGAGACCTCATCTGCTTCGCAAGCATTGTTGTGCAAGGTAAAACCTGTTTGGGCCGGTGCTCAGGGAGATTGCACTACAGGACATCGAGAGAGTCATAACCCTTGTCGATAAAGCTTTGTTGGTGGGTTGTGCCAACAGTAGGTATGCCTAATTACAATAAGATAGGTTGTTCTATGTGAAAATTGGTGGAACTTCAACATCAAATCAAAGAATATGAGAAGAGTATGGTAGATGCACAATAGGAAGGACACAATGTAGTATTTCTATAAGACATTTAGAACCAAATGTTGGAATAAAAATTGTCAATGTCAACACAAGATAAAATGAGGCATGCAATAAAGTATCAGATGCAAATTCAATGTGTGTTAATGATGTAGACTGTGTGGCAAGAGCTTGTGATCACACAAGAAAGTAGAAACCAAGCGTTTGAGGAAGAATAAAACTTGTTGGAAACAAGAGCTGGAAGAATTAACCATTCTTTGAATTTACCCATGGAAGAGCAATGGAAGAGCCACTACACAACTCTACCCCTATAGCTGGAACTTTGTATGGATATGAGGTGATAAAAGAGGAGAAGGTTTCCAATGCAGTAGTAGTAGAAGTGGATCATGTAACTCATCCAAAGCAAGGGAGCAATGTGAACACCTGAATTTAGCACTACAAGTGCCAGAAGGAACACTTTACAAGCCATGGTTTTAAACTCTTTAACTAAACTTTAATGTAGGAAAACTTTTTAATCATTTTGAAACAATTCATTTAACAGTATACATCTCAAAATAGTTTGTTGATAATTTTGACCTTGGGGTTTTTTTCTGCATTTTGAGAGCACCAAAGCATTGGGAGCTATTGTACATGGATGCGTGGTTCACATATCAGGCAGGGCAGGGGATGTAACCCATCTCAAGCAGCCATGGATGGCACGACCTCACAGGGCCATTCGGTAGGTGGGATGGAAGGAGCCAATGGGGATCTAGAGGGCGAGAAGGGAGGATTGGGGGTGGGGAGATGATCAGGCCAGGGAGGATGCCTCTAGAGGGCTCATAAGATCCCTGCAATCTAGATCTGATCAAAAAAAATATGAAGGAAAGTTGATATGTGGAAAGAAATGGACCTCATCAAAAAAATTTAGGAGTATGGCGAAGGAAAGAGATTAGGTTTGGTGGATCTAGGGCACCTAAAATCCCAAGGGCCACTATGACCTCCAGTTGGGGGAAAGGGTTTCTTCACCATTGTATTTTCCAATTAGGAGGACAGAAAAAGAGTCCTGGAGGGAGGGACCTACTTCTTTTTTTTTCGGTAGGGATTTATCTGCGTCCTTGGAAGGAACATTTTAACCCAATTATGGAGGATCTGACAATTTCTCCAGGGTGGATTCGGTTGGTAGGACTCCCAAGAGAGTAGTGGGGTCTAGATATCTTAAAATACATTGGCAATTCGATGGGAGAATTCGTGAAGGTAGCTAAGAAAACCAGGAATCAGACATATATGACCTATGCTCGCATATTTGTCTACACGGAACTATATAAATACCTCCCAAAGGAAGTAGGCTTGATTTGGGAGGACGAGGAGTGGATCTAGTAGATTGACTATGAATAGCTCCCTTTTCACTTCAGAATATTCCATGAGTATGGCCACTTTTGAAGGAAATGCCCGAAAAAGAACAAGAAGAACTCAACTTCAGATCAAGAAGGGAGAGAGAAGTAGGCCAATGATGGATTCTTGTGGGTGAAGAGTAGGAAATGAGGAAAGAACAATGGAGGGAAAAAATCACAAAAGGAAATGATATAAAAAACCCAAAAAATATCGAATCCCTTTCATATCTTAGGGGAAGAGGGTGAAGGGAAAGATGTCTAGAACAATGATCAGGAATAAGAGACAAGGATGCTCATGAATGGATCTAACAAGAACAACTCATGGGATATAATGGAAGAGGACGATGTGGAGGACATGGAATTAGGAGAGCTGGACTTGGATGCGATTGAAAAAGAATGTGAAAAGGTAGGCAAAGGTTATGTCTCTAGGGAGTACATAGAACTCCTATAGAAGGTCATCGTCCGATCCAAATCTCACCAAGATCTGGGGATCAATGCATAGTCCCTCAAGGGGAGCAAGAGGAAGTCACCAGAGGAGGACCTGAAACAAGGACGAAATACAAACAAGAAGAGGATCACTGAAATTGGAGTCAAACTGATCGAACGAGTACAGTACTCAACGATAAGGGAGGCCTTGTATGAAGTAAGGCTGCCCAATGAAGATAGTTTCACGGAATATTAGGGGGTGTAACCACCTGAGAATTATTAATACCCTAAGTATAAATATTAAGAAGGAAAGACCAGATGTGCTATTTTTATAGGAAACTAAATGTATTATGAAACCCTAATGAGAGTGGGATAGAAAATTTGGAAAGGAAGTAGTGTAATGGAAATATATGCAGAATGCATGGCGGGGGGAATGGAAATTCTATGCCACCAAGGGATGATAGAAATCTCATATTGGCATTGCAACTGTTTCTCCATAATGGCAGCATTAAGTTTTTTAGGATCAACCGTTAAAGGGACCCTAGTCAACAGATACTGACCTTGTGCCTTTCCCCAGAAACATTCCGTCATCCACCATTTGAGATGGTTGAGTGCTTTTGTCTAGGAGGAGAATTGGATAGTGGGTGGTGATTTCAATTGGATCACCTCTCTTAGGGAAAAGAAGAGGGGAAGGATGGTACTGGACAAGTACCAAGAGGAAATCAGGGAGATATTGGCCCACAACCCTATGGCAGATCTAGAGATAAGGGATGGGTGGTTCACATGGAATAAAAGGAGGGGAGGGGAGCACCTTGTCTCTTCTTGGATAGATATATTCTTGGTGTCATAAAATATTGTCAAGGGATCTAGGGAAATGAGGGAAAGTGTCCTCCCAGCAGCAAGGTCGGACCATTGGCTAATTAGTCTTGAATGGGACTGGTCGAATGCCATCCTAAGTAAATCCTTCTTCTTTGAGAAATTCTAGCTGGAGCATAAGGAATTTAAAGGCTTGGTGGAGAAATGGGTGGTAGTAATCAGACAACCTGGGGGGAATAGAATGTACAAATTCTAGTAGAAACTCAAGGCTTTGAAAGCTAAGATACGCATGTCGAAAAAAGAGGAATTTGATAATATCTTTGAGGATAAAAAAAGCCTCATCCAGGACATTGACCTCATCTAGCAGAAGGGAATGGAATTGCATGGAATCGGGATGGGACATGCAAATGAAAGAGAAGGATAAATACCTCCTCATCCAGTTGGATGCTAGGGAAAGACATGAAGAGATATACTAGAAACAAAAATCTAGGATCAAATGGCTTAAGTAGGGAGAGAAGAACTCAAAATTCTTCCATAATTCTGTGGTCCACAATAGATTAGGATCAAAGATACACAAGATAAAAAGGTTAGATGGGTCTTAGGTAGAGACTAGGGGAAAGGTAGAGGAAGATCTCACTAGCTATTTTAAGAGAATCATGACTAAGGAAAACATTCACATGGATCAGGAAATTGCTCAGACCACTACTCTCATTCCCAAGATGATAACTAGGGAGGATAATGAGATGCTCAATAAACCCATCTCCATGCAGGAGGTGGAGAAAGCAGTGAACCAGATGGCCCAAGGGAAGGCCTCCGACCTGGATGGATTCAACACCAGCTTCTTCCACTTCTTCTAGGATATGATCAAGGAGGAAGTATGGGAAATTGTTGAGGAATCAAGAAGGAAGCGAGGGGTCCTAGGATCCTTCAATGAAAATTTTCTATCTATGATCTCAAAGGGGGAGGGTGAGGACTCCCTAGGTAAGTGTAGACCTATAGCCCTCTGTAATTTGATTTATAAAATCATATCGAAAGTGATCACGAATAATTTAAAACCCCTACTCCCAGTCTTGATCAGCCCAGAACAGTACAATTTTGTGGAATGTAGACATATCATGGATGGTATCATTGTAGTCCATAAAACCATCCACTCTTTGAAATGGACTAGATATCATGGAATGCTCATCAAACTTGATATATCCAAGGCCTATGATAAACTCAGCTAGAAATACATGGAGAGAATGTTGAGAGCATATGGTTTTAGCTCGGAATGGGTGGAATGAGTCATGGATTTGGTCACTACTCCTTTTTTCTCCATCTTTCTAAACGGTTCCCTGACTAAGATCTTTACGACAAAATGGGGGATAAGGGAGGGAGACTTGCTCTCCCCTTTTCTCTTTGTTCTAATGGCAGAAGGCTTGAACAAACTCATCCAAACTCAGGCAAGAGAAGGGGAAATCCAGGGTCTTTCACTACACAAAGGCATGGAAAAACAAACTCAACAACAATTCATGGATGACACCATGATCATGGGGCACACTTCTATCGAAGAAGCTCACGCTTTGAAAAATATTTTAAATCTCTTTGAAAAGGAATCTAGGCTAGCAGTTAATCCCGCAAAATCTCAGGTATTTTTCTTAAACACAGTTCCCATCACACAATGAAATATTGTAAGGATGTTGGGTTTCACCAAACGATCCTTCCCCCCCAAATATGTAGGTGTTACTTTGGGTAAAGGAACCATCAAGAGCACTTCATGGCAGGATCTAATTAACAGGATCAAGGGCAGGTTATCAAGTTGGGTCCTCAAGCCCCAGTTTACCAAGCTGGATGGTATTGGTAAAGTTGGCCCTCCAAGACATGCTGGTTTATCTTTTCTCTATTCTCTTAGCCCCCAAATCCATCATCAAGTAGATACAAAGTATTCAACAAAATTTCTTATGGGCAGGTAGAGAAGTTAAATCCAAATTCTCTTTGGTCAGCTAGGAGAAAATATGTGCATCGAAGGAAAAACGCAGTCTTGGTCTACGTGATCTTGAAATTATGGGGGCGATTCAAGGTGCAAAAGTGTCATGGATATGGTGTAATTATTCGCAGGAACCATGGGATAGGATTTGGCATACGAAGTACACGAGGGACGGTCCCATGTCCCACTTAATAAGATTCAATGAGGAGCCACATGGATCTTATATTTGGAAGAAGGCTTTGGCGGGTTGAAAGGTAGTCCAGAAGCATAGTTTATAGGAGGTCAACGCTGGGAATGATGCCAATTTTGGGATGATTCATGGAATCAGCTCCCCAAATTAGGGAATGATCCCTAGTGGTAGCACATTAGGGAATGATCTCAAAATAAATTTGATTAGGAATAATTTCTTTCACAGTGAGTAAACAATGAGATAAAGATTTTGGACACACTATGTAGAATTTTCAAATCCATCATTTCGAGTGGTCTCTCCACCCACATCCAGGGAATCAAAATGAGACAAGTGTAAGAAGGAGAAGTTCAGGCAATATAAATACAAGAATAATAAAGAGCTATCCCTTCAGGAAAAACAACGTAAAATGAAAATATTAAAGAATGAAATCCAATATTTGAAACTTCTACATAGTGTATCCAAGGGATTTATATAAATAACACATTATACAACTTGTTGAGAACTATATACTAAAAAAAAACTTCTAGCCATAAAAACTCATAATTTTTCATCACAAACAACAAAATCAACTCCCAAATCGAAAATTGGTGCTACCCATAACACCTTCTTTTGGGTGGAGCTAAAAAATTAAAACTTTTTGGAAGTCCTACTTGGTGTTCATGCAATCAAAACTCTAAATAAACCCTTGAATGGAAAAAATGGTCCTTGTGAATAATTGTCGTTTTTGTTTGGGCTTACATTGTATCTTATTTGAAAACATGGTGTTCACAACAAGCACAATTGCAATGAAAATCTCCCAAATCGAAAAATAGCTACCATCGGTGGAATCCCTTTGTTTCATCGAGTTACAATAATAAGCATTTCAAGACCATGCATAGACCAAAACAATAAATTATTTTTCTTAAATCATCTTACATCCATAAAAATAATATTTAAAAAAATACTTAAAAATATTAAAAAAACACAAAGTTAAACAAATTTAAATTTTATTTGAAAAATAATCATTAATTTAAAAAAATATAAACCCAAAAAAATAAAAATAAAAACAATATCAAACCATATTAATAAAAAGAAATATTCTTTTTAGACAACATAAAAAACAAAAAATAAATAAATATTTGAAAAAAAAATCTTTTATAAATATTTTAAAATTTAAATAAGTAAAATTTAAGGAAAAATCATTAATATAAAAATTAATAAAAATAAAAACACAATATTAAGAAATTCATTTAAAAAGATATTTTTATTAAATATAATCTAAAATCAATTAAAAATATATATAATATAATATAATTTAACCAACTTTGTATAAAAAAAGCAAACTTTAAAAATCACTTAACCAATATGATGATAAATAGGCATGGAGGCCCTTGGATCCCCTTGGATCCCTTTTATTCTGCATCATATTGTTTACGCAATGTTTGTAAAGGGTTGTAGTTTTTTTATAATGTTTTGATTTTTTATTTTGTATTGTATTTTTATAATATGATTTTTAAATGTATTTTGTTTTGTGATGATGATGATAATAATGATGATTAACTAGATTAATTATGGTTTATTAGTTTTTAAGAATGATAATACTCGGTTATTTTAAAATTTTGTTACTGTGCTTAAAAATGTCAAAAAGATTTCAAAACTTATTATAGTTTTGGCAAATTAGGAGGTTATAAAGGTTTGTATTGTATAAAATACTATGAAACTCAGATCTATTATGGTTGTAAGCAAGGCACTCTAAGAGAAAGTGTTTTCCATCCTCAATGCTCATAGACTCACACAGATGGGAAACCCTTTCCGTCCATGGAGTTTTAGGAATAGGCCAACGTCTGTTTCGCTATGGAGTTCATGAGAGTTCTTTCTAAACTTGACTATATTAATATTGTTCCATGAACTAGTTACTACCAAGAGATACTTTTGATCTTCCAAGTTAGGATTAATGACCTCCGTATAGTATCTTAATTTTCTCTTAACCGATAAATTTTCCTCACACCAGAATTTCTCTTTAAAGTTAGAAGTCATAATATTTTTGACATGATCATTGTTCTGTAAAATGTTGTTTTCTTAAATGCCCCAATGGTTTAACCAAGCCATGGTATCTTTACACAAACACCGCTTGAGGCGTAGTTTGTTTTGAGTTGAGTTTAAAGCAATGTTAGGAAGTATCTCATTTCCCATGTTATTTATCTTATGCTTGTACATCGGGTACCTAGTCATAGCCATGCTATCGATGAGGGAAAGGCCCACTTCTATGATGAGAATAGGATAAGGCGTATTGCTTTTAATTTTCAGGTTAAAAATTATAAACTGCTTCTGAATTTACTCAATATTCCTCCAAGATTCTCTAGAAATGATGCACCCCCATACTTCACAACCATACAAGATAACATGGATGACACGAGTTCCAAAGATGAAGTTCGTTTTATCCCACATGGCTAGATTGGTTGATTTACAGTTATTTTCAAGACCAAATTAAGCTTTCCACCCTCCATTAATCTTTTTCTCAATGCTATAGTTCCAATTGAACTTCTGATGGATATCAATTCAAAGATACTTGTAAAAAGTCATTTACTCTAGATTTCTATTATCATAAATAAAATTTGCAGAGGTGTCGTCTTAGATTTTATAATCATGATTTTTGTCTTATCGGTGTTAACAATCATAGCCAGGTTAGAGAAAAAGTCTCTAAGAATTCTTAATTTCTTACCGATATTAGAAGGACACCTTTCCATAAGAACAATATAATCAGCATAAAGTAGGATGATGATAAATATCCCAACTAAGATTGTACCGGTGTAACCTGCTTCTTCTAAACAATTTTCTAGCTTATCAATGTAAATTCCAAAAAGGGTGGGGGAGAGGGGGAAACCTTGTTTAGCTCCAATATTACAACTTATATATGTTCACCCCTCGTTATTCTTGCTAAAACTTGCTTGGCCTTTAACCCGCTTCCCTTTCATTTTTAGTCATTCATTGATATTCTTTCCAAACATAATACCATATATTTTTATTACATGATTTTAAATAAATTTTGTTTTGTATTTTTATTTTTTTAAATTGATTTTTGTTTTTTTATTTTTTATTTTTTTAATTAATTATATATATATATAAATTTAAATTTAAAGTAATTTTGTTTTTAAATTATTTATTTCATTAAAAAATTATTTAATAAAAATGATTTGTTTTCGGTGGTTTAAAAAAGTGTTTTTTCTTGAAACATGTATGGTTTCAAAATCTATAGACTCCATCTTATTGACATCATCCAAGGGAACAAATAATGAAAGAAAATTGGAGGATGTTGAATGACAAACATGAGCAGCATGTCGGAGGTATTCAAAACGCCTTCTTGTTTTGTCGACTTTTCTTTGTTTGATCATGTCGACCATCTCGGGAGAGCCCTAAAATAAAATGAAGAGATGATATTAGTGAGAGGTAAAAGCTTGTGAGCATCGCATGGAAACTATGATCATCAAGCCCTTCTCCTCCAAAGATCAAATCGAATTATATGGGAAGAACTTTCTATTAAAATACGACAACACACTAGAAATAGGTTCATCTTTCAAAACTAATGATATAATGTGAAAGTGAAAGTGAAAGTGGACCAAACAAATATTTCCATGAACTTTCACTTTCACAGTATATGTACAGGACCAAACAAATGTTTCACACTTAGAACATGAAAATACTATCCAGGATTGATTGTCAAGTTGTAAGTTCTATGGGGGTATTCACATTAATAATAGGTTTACTATTTACTAGGAATTACTAGGAATTAAAACTATTTAAAGAAGTTTGTCACCTCGCAAGTTTTTTTTGTCTTATTCAAATAAGCCATAATTTATGTATTTAATTAGAATAATTTAAAGTCGTTAAATAAATTATATATATATAAATAATTATATTAAAAGTTAATTTTCTTAAATTTATATGTAAAAACAATTAATTTAAAAATACTTAATTAAAATAGTTTTTTCTTAATAGTTTTTAAAAATGTGTTAATTTACTTTTTATTTATTTATATATATTATATATTAGATTAGAT
Organism: Pseudotsuga menziesii; assembly: GCA_001517045.1. Classification (NCBI taxonomy): domain Eukaryota; kingdom Viridiplantae; phylum Streptophyta; class Pinopsida; order Pinales; family Pinaceae; genus Pseudotsuga; species Pseudotsuga menziesii. Next base: position 4,955 of record LPNX011058979.1, on the reverse strand, counting down.
ATTGGACATATTTTTATTATTATTTATTTTATTATTATTATGATAATTATGATTTATATTTATATAGTAAGTTCTTTCTCTATTCGATGATCATTGTTATTAGTTTGATGGAATAAATTATTTAGATGTTGGTAAAAGTGTAAATATATTTCTTAATCATAATCGCATGGAAAGAAATTTTCATAAAAGACTTCGTTCAAACTACTACTTTTTAGGGAAGAAAATTGACAAACTTGGCATCAAAATTAATTATTTGAAGAATGCAACTATGATCCTTGATGAAGATACCAAGGAGATGGTTAATGATTGCAATTAGTATTTATAGGATGATCCAAGGGTGTCACATGAGTATTGAATACATTATGTCAAAGTAGATGACACTTATGTACCATAAGTTGACCTAGTGACCTACCTGAGTGATACTCGAAGCGAGAAGAGGGTTCCATTAGATTTAATACCTTGTATTAGTAAACATATGGTAAAAGGTTATATAGAGACACCAATAAGAGGAAATTGTCTCCTTTGTGTATTAATCTCAAAGTTGAAAAAGGAGCAAGACGATTCTTCATTATCGATTATGTGTGATTTGCAAATCTCTTTAGTGACATGATTTTCCCAATTCTATTGAGTTAGATAACAAAATTAATGTGCATTGAAATATTATGTAGAAGGACTTAGGGATTAGTTTTTTTTTACCAACCAAAAAAAATGAAGAGTCAAGAAGTGAATCACTTAGACTTTGAGATCTCAAATATTTTGTATAAAAAATTGATTCTATTTCAAAGAAAGGGTTCTCAATTTTTGTAAACAAACTATCTTCTAACTATCATAGCCACATAACTTGTGGTCAGTGAACATTGACAAGTAATAAGTTAAGTCCCACAAACAAACAAGCTACTTGTTCTCCATGTGTAGTTACATGAACTTTTTGTTACATGCATCAAGAAGGAGTTATTGATGCATCACTACTTTTTTATACTCTTTTTCTTTGTGTAACTGTTTATTTTGAAGTTTGAACAACTACCATAAAATCATCTAGAGAGTACAGTTGTATCATCTTCATGCAATCTAGAAAAAGCAAAGCACTAGTCAACCCAAAACTCTAAAATATAAACACCTATCAGTGTAGGTAATATTGAAGCATTGTTGCTCACATAAGTGTAATCTAATAATAACCTAAATGATTAAACTTGTATTAGAATAAAAAATTCAAATTTCTTTTAAAATATGACTATAAATATTCTCATAAATATGAAAAATCATTCTGAAAAAAAAATGAAACATCATTACAGTATATTTTATTTCTAATGTACTTTATTTATAAATGTGGTTTATTCTCATAAATATCAAAAATCATTCTTTTGAAAAAAATGATTGTAATGTACTTTATTTATAAATGTTGTTATAAATGTCCTCATAAGTATGAGGAATTATTCTTTAAAAAAATTGAAGCATCGTTGTAGTGTACTTTATTTAACAACGTTAAAATTATTCCATAAAAAAATAAACGTACGACTACATTACTCCAAATAAGATCAAAGAACAGATATAACTTTGGAAAAGAAGTTGTTCCTGTAAGAAAGAGAATGTCAAATGTATTATATAGCATAATGTACGCATTATGGATAGCAATTTTGCACGAGGAACAACAATACTTTTAATGAATGCAATATGTGTCTTGTTTTCCCAAGAATACAAATTCAACACACGAGAATAAATGATAAAGTCAAATGAAATGAAAGGATCTTAATATAAAAATAAACATGTCACTTCAATACTCAAACAAACAAGATTAGAAATAGATATATATATATATATATATAACAATGCATGCTTACACACCTGCGTTGTGTGCTTCCAAGAATACAAATGCAGCCAAATAATGAAATCAAATGGGAGGATGTTCACTAGCCTCTCGGTGAGATTTGTAGAGGATGTTCACTAGCCTGTCGGTGAGATTTATAACGCATTATTATACATCTTTGTCGACTTCTCGTTGTCGGATGGCATGTCGACAATCCTACATCGTCTCAACTTCCGACCATCCGACATCGTTTCCGAGGGCCTAAAATCAAATAAAGACATGAAGCCAATTGTTGTGTTGTGATGATTCCGACAAATCTATTATTACTGGGCGATCATCGTGCCTTTCTCCTCGACAACTCAGACCGACTAGACAAGGGAAGAAAAACAAAGCATGATATACAACAATGAAACAAATAAACAACATGTCATTTAGGGCTCCATGTTCCAAAATCAATGTAGACATGAATTCAACTTGGTTGAAAGTTTAAATAGCATAATCGTACTTAAACTTATGGATTGTATAGTTGTTTGGTGTACGTCTCTAAAATTTTGAAGGACGAAATTTAATATGATTAGATACAATATTATTTCAAATAACAATATTTCGAATTCAAATTTTTAGATAATGCATTAAATGAAGATAAAATGTAAATTCATGCCAGTTCTTTATTTAAGAAAGTTAAAAAAAAATTACCAATGATAATCTTTCAATCAAGTTAAACTAATAGATATTCTTATCTATACTAATATCTAATTACGAATTTATTCTATATAGTATCAAATACTATTTAAATTAGTAGAAATTCTAATTAAATGTTAATGTAATCTATTCTTCACCATGAGCTATAATTTAATTACAAATTTATTCTATTTAACGTGAAATACTATTCAAATTAATATAAATTCTCATCAAATGTTAATAAAATCCAATCATGATCATGAGTTACAATTATGAATTCTAATTAAATGTTAATGTAATCTATTCATGATCATAAGCTATAATTTAAATATAAATTTATTCTATATAATATTCAATACTATTCAAATCAATATCAGTTCTAATCAAATGTTAATACAATCTACTCTTGATCATGAGCTATAATTTCAAAAGGTTGAATGTGAAATAAATAATGTATTACTGAATTATAGGAATTTCAGAAGGTTTAATGTGAAATAAAGAATGTATTACTAAACTATAGCAAGGAACTTACATTGTTATTAATAAACAATATTGTCAATATATCATGAAAAATGAATAAAGAATTGTCATTAATTTTAAAACAATAATTTGCGTGTAATTGCAATTATTAAGTAGTTAGCCATAATAAATCACATATAGGGAAGAAATTTATATGCACAATTCGATCACTGTCATTAATTAACATCAAATCTCAAATTTACACAGTCGAATCCTCAATGGGTGCAGATCCTCTTCTACTTAATTCATTCAAATAAAATTATTATAAAAGTTCTTCATCCCAAAGGTCCTCCGTTTTTTAAACTTTGAATATCTTTCTTTAAAACAACTTTTTGGGGGGAGGGGAGATCCAATAACTAATTTAACTAAAAATTACAACATTTTTTTTATCTTATACAGAAACTTAAAAAAAAATGTTAACTCATGCTTTCCCTATAGGAACTCCACTGATCATGCACTTATGTTATAGTATATTTTGCCCCATCATTGCAAAGATGCCCACTTTGACCATTTATATGATATCCATTCTCTTTGCAAACTTCCTTGTCCTTGCATGGTTCATGAAAACTATCCCTTCCCAATCAAAATCCTAAAAAAACCCATGTTTGTGCACATAGGTACCCTAGCAATGCATAGCATGCACATACTCTTCTCGTTAGTGTGCATCCCACATATGACATAGCTTGAGGCTATACAATAAATAATATTGGATAAAGTGAAATCATTTTCATGGGTTCTAACCTCCTTTTCCTTGTAGATGACTACCTTAACTTCCCTAACTTCCTCCCTAAAAGAAAAAAAGAGAATTGAAATCATACGAAAAAAGAGATAGCATTGTAGCATCCTTATGCTAGAAATTTTGCTTATTGAATCCACTACCCTAATCTAAGGTTTGCAAATCATTCCCCCATGTATGAAAGTTTGCATTTCCAATAGCCTCTGCTTATTATCCAGTCAATAAACTACAACATTTTTTCTTTGGGATTATTTCCTATGGGGCACAGAGGAGTTGTGTGTAATGTCCCTAGTTTTGACCCTTGACATAAACTATGTAAATGGTGTAATACATGAGACAACTATAAGGATCATGAAGAGGATTCCAAGACAAATCCCTCCAATGGACATCCCAAATATATATGTGTTTATATCAACATGTAATATGGTTAGAGAACCATGCACTATTCAAGCATAGAAACATTGTAAATATGATGTACATATACATGATAATAATAAAGAGATCCATATTTACGGAGGAACGTGTCTAATCCATGAAGTCAATAAAGGAGAGCCAAGTGTCCTAGAAAGGACAAATGAGACAACATATATCAGTTTGAATCATATGCCCCGTCATTTAATGCTTATAAGAGGAATGTAGTTTAGGAATTTATTGCCTTGGGGAAGATAAGGCATGGGTATGAGATTCCCTACGACATAGTAGCATCACAAGCTTGCAGAGATGGGAATGGAGAATGGGTTACTTATTGGTTTACTAACTAGTCAAATTAATGTTATCCTTAATTACCTTCCAGATGAGTGATGGCGTAGTGCATGTTAATGAGTCTGGCAACAACAAATAATGAATCTGTTAGTATCCAATGGGTAAGTCTATCATATTTAGGTGGTCAAGTATTAACCTAGTCCTTCGTAAAGGTATCTATCTCCCACCCTACCTGTAGCTAGGGTTTTCACCCTAGCTTGTGCTGATGAGCACCTACTAAGGAATCTGGAATCCTTAGTAGCAGTTCAATAATGTAAATAAAAAGAGACAGAAATGAAAACTAAGCTAAAGCGGTGGAAAGTAAATAACAGTAAATAAATGCAGTAAAAAACAGTAAAGAAATGTATAATGTGGATTGTATTGATATTACCTCCGATGAGGAGGTTGGTGGAGTCCGTTGCGCTGGTCCGATGTCGGTGGCTTCGAGCTCCAAGCTGCTCCTTCTCCTTCTCC